>JAWWEN010000020.1:64297-82291 GCA_035582955.1 Sycophila texana
AGAATGCACCGGGTCCGGAACGCGTGCTTGATCCAAAATTTTTAATCATGGATCGACCTCAAAAGTGCTTATTTTTGCTCATATACGTAAATTAAATAAGAAAAAGATATTTTATTCAAAGATCAAAAAATTCACTAATAATACTGTGTATTATGCTTTATTCTCTATGAAATTAAAGCATAAATTGCATTATAAATTTAAGTATGAATAAATAAAATATTATTCTCTTAAATTTACAATATATAATCTGAATCTAAATATTGCTTATCACTTCATTCATTAGCAGCAATTTTTACTATACGTTTTATAGTAAAAATCGTCGTAGGTCGAGTATGTCCCACTGTTCCTACGGAACCTAGTAATTTTTACTATAACATTCCTCTCCGTGTAAAAAAATACTTTCTTTAAGAGAGAAAGAGAGAGAAGGCGATATAATCGGGTGCCCGGAGGAAAGCGGAGATGCGGCGAGCTCTCGCAATCGAGAGGAAAGAAAACGGCGGCCGGTATATGCGCTCGGGAAAGAGCGGCGAGGCTGGAGGGGAGGAGGGAGGGGGGCATTTGCATCGGAATGCAATCCCCCTCGCATGCTCCTCGCGCGTATATACACGGACTACGTGCGGCAGCGCCGCGGATGCAGCCGCGCGGCTCGCGCATTTTTCGCGGCTCTCGAAGGCGAGTATCTCGCGGCGGCAGCCGAGTTTGTTTATACGCCGCGACCAAGTCCCCGATGCTTTAATGGATCAAGGATTCGGCCGTCGCGTGTTTTGGAATTTTTCGTCGATTTTGGCCTTTCTCCCGTTCTCCTTTAAACCCGTTGCCCCTCTCTCTCTCTCTCTTTTTCTCTTGAGAGTTGCCTCTTTTCTTGACGCCCAGTTATTTTTTTCTCTGTTTTATTCGCTGATTTGAGTTTTTTTTAAGCTTGGATTCTATGGAGAAGCTTTTGAAAATAAATTCTAGGTTGGGAGAAATCTCTAGTGATATTTACGCTAGAGTAGTTTAATTTTTTTTAGTAAGATTTTTTTTTATTTTATTGGATTACGTTATAAACAATTGGTGCATCCTAAATCGTATGAATTTATTTGAACAGCAGCTAATAAATTACGAGAAAAATCACGTGAAAAAAAAATTATGTATAAAATAACTCTTGTAAAAATTAAGAAGAATTTTTGTAAAAATTGCGTAGTTTTTTCTATTAAAAATGACTAAACTTTTCAAGGATTCAATTAAAAACCGACATAATTTTTTCGTAAAAATTTCCAGTGTGTCTCAAGCAATTTTTTTGATGAACTTCGCCGTAATATTTACGCAAAATTTACTTACTCTCAGTGGTATTCGGAAAAATGTTAAAGCTGGTTAGAATAATTGCGGAAGAGTGTACGGCTAACTGCGAGCTAAAAACACATTGTGCCTATCTTTACCTAGAATATCTCAGTTCCACGAAATGTGGCATTGAAGATCATTAGTGACGCGAAGTAAGCAGCGAAGTAGCAGTGGAATACATGGGAAAATCTTAGGCGGCGCGCGCCGAGGGCGTCTCGAAGACGCTTGGGTCTCTCGTGTTTAGTCTACGATTTCCGATCCGCACGCGGCCGAGGGAATCGACGCAAACGCGGATATACGTAAGCAAAGGAGCCTGTCCAGATGTTGCCAAAGCTAATTATAGCCATCACGTGATCCCGACTCATTTTTCGTTTTTTCTTTTTCTTTTTTTTTTTACTTAAACAATTGTCAAAGTACTTGTAACCGAATTATTTTGGCGCTGCAACACCAGTATACTCTCTGAATTCATTCCATGCAGTGAAATTTTCACTGATTTCAACAGTTCACTAAATTTTTAGCGAAAATTCTCTTGATTTTCAGAACAAATTTAGTAAATTTTAAGTGTAAATTAATTTGATTTGCAGTGAAAAATCAATTAATTTCCAGTGAAAAATCGATTGATTTGCAGTGAAAAATCACTGGATTTTTAGTGATATTCACTGAATATTTCAGTAGATTATTTTCACCAGTCCATAAAGTGAATATTCACTTTGAGATAGCGTCTTTGAGATGATCCATACTAATGAAAATCGTGAAAATTTACTGATTGAAAAAATCATTGATTTTTCAATAAATAGAATTTGGAGAAGGTAATCGCGCAATAGTGAAAATACGCGAAAAAAAACAAAAGAGCAAAAAAAATAAATAAATAAATAAAGAAAAAACGATTGCGCCGACTGCCGTTAATCAACGGTAAGGAGCAGAATACCCAAAGGTCCGTGCGGCAGCGACGTAATTAGCGAGATAGCAGCGTGTACATTGTGTCGCCGGCGCAGATATAGCCAACTATATATATATATACGCGATGCGGAATGCGTTCCGGCTGTCTCTGCCTCACGAGGGCGCCCCTTTGAAATCGCGATCGAAATCCGCATGGCTGACCGGAAGTTGCCGCGATTTCCCACGCAGCCAGTCCCTCGATTCTCCCTCTCCCTCGTACTCATAGTGCCCGCGAAGGAGCGAGACGAGCCTCCGCACGCACTGCTTTTTTTCGGACTCGCGATCTCGCCGGGATTGGGTTTCGATCGGCGCGTCCTGCCGATGGGCTTGATTGATTCGGAGGGGGAAGTTTTTTTCTCATTCTGCCTTGTTCATTTGTACTTTTGTTTATTTCAAGGATATACGCTCGGGGAGGGACGCTTTAAGTCGACTCGTTATTAATGATTATATCATTTGAATTAAACGAGAGTAGTGCGGTTTTATTATATTCCGACGGTCTTAGCCGTTTTTTATTTTATTTTATTTTGTTTATTGGATAAGAAAAAGAATGAGTGCAGTAAAATGTTTTTTTTTTAGATTAATTTTATGTCGAGTATATTCTGCTGACTGTTTTGTAAAATTTTTAGTTCCTCTGATGGAGATAAGAAACTAGAATCTAATTTGCAGGCTAATAAAATTATATAATTTAGTATCCCCTGTCGACTATATATATATACTTTTAGTATTATTTATAAACTTAATTAGGAATAAAATATTCGATCAAACGTTTACGTTGAAAATTTAATGCGCACTAAAATGACTGGCACGCCATGTTTAGTAGCTTTAAAAGGGATATAATAAAGTAATTACAACTCGACAGTTCTTACAGCACTAATAGTTTCTACGTACTTCAAGTCTAATAAATTTCCGCTTTATCCAACCAGATTTTTTTGTTAAAATTTCTGAAGTCAAAAAAAAAGAAAGAAATATATATATATAAGAACGCGAAAAAGGGAATGAATTTTTAATTTTTAAACTGTCACCTCGCGAAGACGCATCGAGTAGCTGGTAAAACCACTTTTGGAAAGAGAACTTTGAAAAACTTTTTATAAGTATATTTCCGTTAGCTTTCAATGAGGAGGTGATAATGTCGCTCCTCGAGTACCAGATAAGGGTTTTCGTATCGCACCACTTAAAAAAAAGTGGAATGTCTACTATACATAAAGCATTACATACATTTCAATGAATTCCTTTGAAACAGTCAGCGAGCCTGCATAGTCTTTATTTCACTATACTCGAAATTAGAAATTTTTTACAGCAATTACCCTCGAATCTTCTCCGAAAAGTATTTTCACATTAATACATTGTGATTGGAAATCAGAATATACAAATGCTATTAATATAAACAGTTTTTTAAAAGTTTCTTTTATTTTTAACTACAGTTTTTAAAAAAGTTTTTAAAAACTGTAGTTAAAAATTACGGAAAATGCGATAATTCAGTATGATTTTTTGTTCTCACTCTTTAACTTAAAACTCTTTAAAAATGCCTTACTGAGTTCGCTATACGACGATCTTGCACTCCTTATGAAAACTAAGAAAATCGATAAATCCTGAAGAGTCGGAAAAATTTTTCAGCCGCGCCACGTGCAGGACGCGCATATAAATCAGCGATTTAATTATCGCCCGTAAAAAATCATAACAAGAGCAGCAGCTTATAAATCAAGGCGCATCTCAATGAACGCGCGACTTCGGTAAGAAATACAGAAAGCTCAAATTCAATTATTATGCATGATTAATAACAGCGTGTACCGTGAAATTGCGCTCGTAAATCAAACACCACGTCCTAATTAAAATTTTCCAACTTCGCGTCGACGTATTTTAGAAGCCACGTGCGATTTTTTCTTTTTACTTTTTTTTGCGTCTCTCCGATCGTCGATCTAGCTTGTCCGGCGTCGCGCATGCGAATTGCGCGAGCATTTACCTAGAAGTTAAAAAAAAAAAAAAAATTAAAAAGATCGAAAGTACACGATCATCTTGTTTGATTAGCGCCGGGGATATATATTCACGTTTTAACGGCGGTCTGATTTATGGACAGAAGTGGACAAGTTGCTCGCGAGCCTTCTATGCCTTTTTTCGGGCAAACTTCGTCTCGAATAAATTGCCCGTTTTCATGCTGTCGCGGCCAGATTAGATATTGCTATATCCGTCGCCTTTTCGCGGGA
The DNA here is from genome assembly GCA_035582955.1 of Sycophila texana. Taxonomy (NCBI): domain Eukaryota; kingdom Metazoa; phylum Arthropoda; class Insecta; order Hymenoptera; family Eurytomidae; genus Sycophila; species Sycophila texana. The sequence goes on from JAWWEN010000020.1 coordinate 68,758, forward strand.
ATGATTTAAGGCTAAGCGTAGATTCGATGATTGCCTGCCTCCGCGAGGGCTCATAATCTGGAAAGTATAAAGTGACAAACTCGAGATTTTTTTCTCTCCTCACCGTAAATGCTTTCGACGGACTGGCTTCTTTAAGAGCACGACGATATTTACGACACTTTTTTTCTTACATCCTCTGTCACTAATCTTTTCCGTCGTCGCTTTTTTTCTAAGATAAAACACGTTTTAATTACTACAATTTTTATTGTTTTTCAATCTTTTTGTTTGTTTAAATTTATTATTTATGTACTATACTGAGAGATTCAAGTGAGTACACGGTGAGAAGAGTTCAAGTATAAATGACTATACTATGTTTTGTAACGCGGGGATATACTCGACAAATCAAAAATTTCAGAAAAGAACATTTCCTCCGTGTAAAATTAAAGAATTAAGTATTATTAGATAATTAATTGTCCAGATTTTTCAAATATATCATTCATAAATTACAAGTACATTCAAAAAAAGAAAGTAAAAAAAAAAGATTTTTTTCAGTTTATTTTAATAGAATAGTACGTTTAAATCGCGTCCCAACAATAATAATCATTCGTAAAATAATGTTCGAGGCGCGAGCGAAATTCCACCTGCGTATCGTAAATACTCGAAATTCTCCATATATGGACCATGAGGCTTCTGAGCGACGCGCGAAAAAGATCGTAAAGTCCCTTACTTATTCGCAGGCAGCGCGATCAGAAAATCGGCCCTTATCGACCGCCCCGATCGCGCGCCGTACGAAAGCGTTTATTTACATAATGCGGGTAAAACGCGGGAGCAGCGCGAGTTATTCGATTCGGGCTTTTGAAAAGAGAGAGAGAGAGAGAGAGAGAGAGAGAGAGAGAAACGAGGGAGCGGGCCGTACATATCCAGCATGTTTAAGAGCTGGACGCGATCTTTAATTTCGTCTCCCTCCGAGTTTGTTCGTGCATTCTTTTCCAATCGTTTGCACCTTCGACTTTCTTTTTCAGTCCGCCGCTTGTAGATTGGACCGATATAGCGAAAAAAATTAGCCGGTTTGTAAATATCGGCTATGAAAAAAAGTCTTCGTAATTTATTATTTTTTTTTGTGACACGAAATAATATAGTTTTAAATTCGCATAAATAATTATTTGTTCTAAATATACGAATATTTTTTATGAATAGAATAGAATCGAATAGTTTTAATTTACAAAAATATGTAAAATTTACAAGATCCGCGTACACTAAAATTATCATTACAATAAACAACGATTTTCAAGTCATTTAAAACAAAATCAGTCTAATCACTGCAGCATTGCTGTAGAAAAATTTGTATTACAGCATAAGAAAAGATTTAAAAAGACTAGATAATACATGAGTTAAAATGAATTGTTTAAGCTAAATAAATAATGATTTCATATCTTATAATAAAATAAATAATAAAATTTTGCAATGTTAAACCATCAGCATGAACAAAAATATGGATTATCATAAACAATGGATTATAATTAGTAACAATGCGATTGCAGTTTAGAATGCAGTGCCTTGACACAAATGAATGAATAAAAAATGTACCCGTGCAATAAATAATTTCGCAGACTTTTTGTTACAATAGCACCGCGCGGCTGTAAAAAAAAAGAACAAATTGGACGTCTTAGAGCCAGTGCGTATAAAGAATGGAAAAACAAACGAACGTGGAATATATTCAAGCGGAGTCTCTCGTTTTTTCCTCTTTTCACTCAAGCCGTTTTCTTTGTCTCCCTCGAGTCCTCTTTTCTTTCTCACAGAAGCGCGCGATCGCCGTGAACGGGCCGAGTTCGCCGCCGACGCCCACACCACGTGACAGGAAGTGGACATTAAAATCGAATTTATGAAGACTCTCGCGGGTGACTGAAATTTTCGAATTCCTCGGGCGTTTTACGCCGTATCGCTCGCGACTCGCCGTATATAGGCTTTTGTTCGACTCGCGCGATAAACTATACGTGGAGGCGTCGGAGGAGGAAAGAAAAAACGAAGGAGACTTCCTTTAGATTAGATAAAATTAATGCAAATTAAATCGCGTTATTTAAGATTCGTTTTTTCGACTCGCACCGATTTTTTTGTTCTCTCTTTTACCTGACTGCATCTGCTCGAGGAATAAAATATACCTAAGACTGTAGTGTATATATTAAGTCTCTATATAATATAGTGCTATTATAAGAACTTTTTTAGTCAACATTGCAGTAAAACAGTAAGTAGAGTTCTAAATATTTTATTTTTACTAAATATTTTGCTTAAAGATGGAATATTTTTAATAAATTGCGTTAAAAATTTCATCAAATTAATGTCAACACTTCAAAAAGTGTTACAAAATAAATTTTTCTATCGTTATGTATATTACGTTTTTCAGAACCCCGTAGTATATAAATCTGAACCAGTTCGTACAACGCAACGTAAAAATATTTAAGGAATGCTCCCTTTTTTTCTAGCACGCAGAGAAAAATGTTAATTACAGTGCGGAGGTTACGATAAAATATGGTTAGAATTAATGCAGAGTTAGAAGAGTCAGGAATACCGAGCCAGCTGCATTCTCCGAGCCTTCATTTGCATATTAATTGAAAATTCATTTTAACAATCGATTCGCCGGCCGCGGAGAATAGAATGAAGAATGGACGCAATCACAAAGCCACCTAATCCGTCAACATCGTCGACTGCACACTCGACGTACTGTAATATACCCTTCAGTCGTTTTGTACCGGGAAAACAAATATGCAGACACCGTAACGACTCGATCGATCACACCTCTTCAGGAGATTCCCCATTCTCCTACTTAGGAATCAATAATTCTCCGATGCATCCTAAAGAAAACCACGTCCCTCGTCATTTTTCACGAAAAGTTCAAGGACCCAATGCACACTGGAACGAAAAGGATGAAGTATACAGTAAAAAATCGGATTTTTCTGAATTTTAAGGTCATCGCGATTTTTCAAGTGATTTCATACGCTTTATAAATTGTAGTGTATAATTTTTAATTTAAAGTGATCAGAATTTTTATTTTAAAATAAATTTTATTAATTTTAAAATAAAAATGCAGGCTTCAACATACGGTTAAACATTTAAAAAGTACAACAAATTTAAATATTACAAGTGTTTCGTGTATTATTTGCAACGAATTACTAATTAAGTTTTACTGAATGAAAAAAAAAAGTTAAAAAAATGCATCTTTACCTTAATTTACTTATTTATCCAGAGTAATACTAATATAGTATATTACATTAAGAGTAATAGTACATTACAAACAAGTAAATAATTTCTGTATACTCTAAAACTGAAAAGTTATACCATATCCCAGGCGCTTGAAAAAAAATCACAACAACGTTAAAATTTAAAAAAAAGCCGAATTTTCGCCGCATTTCAGCCGTTCCATCCCACAATACGTCATAAGCGGCGCGCGCGACTTTCGAACGATTAAAAAAAAAACAGAAAAAAAAGCGGCGCTGCTGACACAATCAAAAAATGCGCGCGCAACGAAAAGCGGCGGCTCGAGCGTTTCTCGTGCGCCTTTCGAATTTTTCAATAAATTCAAGGTGACTCGCGCGCGGGCGAGCAGCCGAGCCGGTCTAGCCCTATTTCGCGCCGCTCACCTCTCGTCGGGCTCGCAAGAAATCCGTGGGAAGTCGCGCGAACGGGTCGCTCGTATATATCGCGGCGCTCCGTGTCCGCGCCGCACCGCCGTGGAATTCCGCAAAATTAATAGTGCAAGCGTAGAAAATATAAAGCGATTCCAGCTTGGGGAGTTGCCGCGCAGGTGAAGAAATGTTAATTTGCGTTTCTTCGAGAGAGAAAGAGAGATAGAGAGAAAGAACGAGCTTGTTATTTCGCTATCTTTTTTTTATTTTTATTTTTATTTTTTTTTTCCTCTTTTCTAGCCACGGCTAAACGGCCTGAAAGCTCCGCGCGGGGTTAATTAAGGCGAATATGAGCGAGGAAATTTTTATTTTTCATCGCGGGGCGTATGTAAGCATACGAGAGATCGTAATAAGCACGTGCCGCGCGGGATTTTTAAACGGGATATGTATATAGTGGAATGACAGAATGGCTCGTAAAATACTGGAGCATAAATTTTTCATTCATATTTATTCTGTAAAGTTTTTTCTTTCTTTTTCTTTTTTTTTTATGCAAAGTTAAATGCAATTCTCGCGTGCTTACGTAAGCATATTTCGCACTGCGGAGAGACACATGGGGAAACGTGGCTTGCACCTATTCGCGAATGGCCGACACTTTTTCCAGTCTTTTTCCGTGGAGTTACACGTATACTTCGGGGAAAATGATCATCAATCTTCGCGGGAGAGGCATTATATCAAACGGTCGCCCGAGAGTCGCCCTATACGTACGGGCCAGTGCAAAAATGGTAAATTTAACGGGGCGACGCATACATTAGGCAAGGCATGTGTGGAGGATGTCGGTCCATCGTGTTGGAAGGTGACATTTCGTCGCCTCACGATGTGAGCTCGTCGGGCACGATTCGCTGCACCTTTTGTAAAATATGTTATGTACGTGTGTATATATATGACTGTGTAGTCGCGGGGCCGGGATTCTTTGCGTCGCCTTTGAGTCGTGAGAAAGCTTTTTCTCACGAGCGAAAATCAAATTTTCATTCGGGCATTATTTGACGCGTGGTATACGTTGACGGCTAAACGAAAAACATTAATATTTATTTTAATTTTGATTTAAGTTCAGAACACTCATTTTTATGTGACCAGGGAGAAAATAAAATGACAAACGTTCGACTCGTTGTATGCTCTATACGAAAAAAAAACAGTTTAAATCCGAGAATATATCGGTTATTAAATGATTTCGCTTTATGGGTGAAAAATACCGAAATGAAATTCTTAGGCTTCCATTAATTTCGCGTTCCATCCCTGTGAAATCGATGTTACTCGTCTATTATCGATAAATCAAATCTACAGTTTAATTCGCGAGCGTATAAAGCGGCTATTCATTGAATTCAATTTAAAAGTTTTTTCAGTATTTTCAGCGCGATTTAATACGCCATTAGCGACGGAATCTCGAAAAAAAGCGATCGATCGTGTGTACACCTGCGTCTTCTTCGTTATATTATCATAAAACTTCGATTAATACGTCGTTTTGCGGTCAATCCAATCATTCCAGAAATTTCTATTCAAAAAATTGTTATCAGAAAATATTTTTACTCGCCACACCCCCGTTTTGTAAATATATTAATCACTAAGTAATTTCGTTTTTTTTTTCGTCGATAAAATTTTCTACTCGACAAACGAGTGCTTATACAATTTATTGCTTTCGTGATTACGTGATTTTATGCGAAGTACGCCTTCTCATCTTAAATTTAGAACCTTTTTCGAATTCCTCATCGTGAAATAAATTCTCTAAAATCGAATATAAGTGAAATTTTTATTACTTTGAATAAGTACAGTATGTCTCAATTATTTCAATTATTATATAAAAGTATACAAAGTAGTTGCAAATTCACTTAAAATAAATAAATTTTAAGTTTATATTGGAATTTAGAGAGAATATAAACATTCATATACGACAAGTAAACCCTATTAAAAAAATCCTCTCTTAAAAAAGCCTCGAAAACGTGAATGCAGCGATTGGTTCGTGGATCAATATCCACCACATTCAAAATTTCTTAATCTCAAAAATGAGACATGAATAAATAGTATAAATAAAATGAAAAAAAAAATAAATAAAATGAATAAATAAATAATAAATAATATAATGAATAAATAGTAGAAAGGGAATTGAGAGCGCGCGAAGCGGATTTTGCTAGTATATAAAAAACGAAAGAAAGAAAGAAAGCGAAAAGTCCGCTATTAAAAAATATGAAATCCGGTAATAAGCCAAGCATCCCGATATCAGCGAGGAAATCCGAAAGAGGTTGGGGGGAGGTAAGCGCTCCCGAAGCAGGGATGTGCGCCGTCGCGAATTGCGACGTTTCGGCTACCGGCTTTCGGGCTCTCCCGCTAAGTGAATCCGCAATCGCTTTATAACGCTGCCGATGATAAATTGCATCGCGCGTAATCTCGGCCTCGGCGCCTTTGTGCCGAGCCGACACACGCGCCGCCGACTCGTAAATATTCGGCCCCTCCTCCTCCGTCTTCCCTCTCGCTCTCTCTCATTTTTTTTTCGTTTTGCTCCCAGCAGTGCGGGGAAGCCAGGAGGGGAGTTAGGATCGCGAAAGAAACGTGTCTTCCGACTCGCCGACAAGTTGGCTTTTTCAATTTACGAAAAAAGGAGGGACGCCGCATATTTTTGACCGTTTCCTGCGCTTTTGCGTTTGGTTTGCTCCTTTTTTTTCCCTTTTGTTATTTCTTTTTTTCTTTTTTTTTGCGTGTGTGTGCTCGACATTTCTTTTAATTGCGTTGATTCGTCGAGGAGCGGAAAAATGTTCTTAGAGCGGACTTCGGATTTGGAATAGCATGACATTAAAAATTTTATTCATTGTGCCAATTTACGAGCCGCATAAACAGGAAAAAGTGACTTTTTTAATTCAGAGAAGTTTTTATAATGGCGTATAATTTACACATTGAACGATTATCACGTAAAAGTCACTATTCGGATTTTCTTAAACTGAAATATACGCTAGATAATTTTTTAAGTTCGAAAATTTGATTATATCGCGCTGCATCTTAACGTGAGGGATAATCTTCACAAGTGTATCGAATAATATTTTATGTAACGACGCGCAAGCGTGCGTAAATACGCACTTTTGTACGCAGAGTTGCGTAAAACGTTTTTAGCGGCCTCAGAATTTGGAACAATATACAATAAATGATAAATTTTTCTTTTATTCGTCTCTGTAAGACGCTGCAATTAATAAATTTTGACTCACCTCGAGTGCGTCCTGTGCTGTTTGCAGGTACTCGCGCAGCATGGCTTCCTGAATGGCACGCCATTCCTGTCTAGGATCCTCAAGCTGTGTCGTTTCTGCAACGCAATCAGTCCGATATTAAATCTCAAATTCAAAATATTTTTCGCGCCAGATTTAAATGAGTCCGCTTATTTTAACAAAAAAGAAAATCACATTTACACATTTAAAATTAATCGCGTATCTTATATACGATATTAATTAACGTGCACGAGGTACAGGTTTCAATCAAGCAAGAAAGTCAGCGGAGTCTAGGCCACTTATTAGCAGTCTACTCTAGTCGCTGCGTTTCTTTCGCGGGCTTGTAAATTAATGCAAAAGTTAGCGGAGCATAAGAGTCGATGGAACTCACGGTTAACATGATTGATGTAGTAAGCGCCCACGTGCTTGTCGTAGGCCTCCTCCCAACCGAGTGGAAGCTCGTTGCCGATGCAGTCTGCGAAGGTCTGGGGCTTGGTAAATCTGCAAACAGAACCGAATTCATATTCAATTTTGCGCTACACCTGCCGCTATTCTGCTTCGGAGGAAAAGTCATTGATTGATCGATTGTGTGTTAAGGATAGGGTGCAGTTATACGAAAAATATTTTTTAATTTTTCTTCTGTATTAATTATAGAAAGTTTAATATTTTTTTAATAGTATAAGTAGTATAAAGATTAAGAAAGTAGAATTTTTCAGAATTGTACTCTTTATGTATGTTTGACCCTACACTTAATCTTTATACTACTTGATGACATTTATATTTATGTGTAAATGTATAGAATAAAAATTAAAGAATTTTTTTTTTACTTTACTGGACGCTACCCTTAATTTGTAAAATCGATATATAATTCAATAAAAAAAAATAAATAACTTTATCGTATGATTAAGAAAATGGATTTATTCTGCAAGTATCGAAATTTATAATAAACAACACAAATTTCATATTAAAGAAGAACTTGATATGCAGAAAAGTATTATGAAATATCACATAGTAATTTCTGCTAATAATAACTTACTGGAAATTTTCTTGATGAATGAATATAAAAATTCCAAACGATAAAATTTAATACAGGTATTACTCATTGACATATCATTATACGAATGTCAAAAGTTATTAAATTGCACATGTTTAACATTTAATTAATCTACTTGCATATTAAATCAGAAAAACTATTACTTAAGTTCTATATTCATAACAAAAAACAAGTAAAGTCGAATATCGTTGCTTTGAAATTGAACGATATAAAAGATATATAAAGCAAGGTTCTATTTTTTAATTTTATTATATACCCTATATATATCCATCTAAAAATCGAGCCAAGTATGATCGATTAGCTTCTAACTCCCTAACAATTGAAGTCGACCGTCACCTTGACATCGCATTTCGCTCACTTTTTGACTAATGTCACCTACTTAATTTCGATAAGCGAACGAAAAAATTAGCGTACAATGAATGAAAGTGAAAGTCGGCGGTGTAAATCGTCAAGAAATCGTTCGAACAATGAGCGCCATTCATTAAACAAACAGTGCCCGTAAACGCGCGAAATAATCATTGGATCAAGGTTAACTATTTAAAGGAGCCTTACATATATTATCAATGTATCTAACGTGTAAATGTGCCAGAAAAGATTTTTTTATCAGAATTAAGACTAAATTTCTTAACTTTTTTCACATTTTCTTTTTTAAGAGTAATTCTGATTGAATAACAAGTAGCAGAATAATTCAATGAATCATTAATAATTTAATCTATAAAATACATTTATCGTCAAGTTTTATCTATTTGGTATACAACTTTTTGTTCATTCACGTATACAGATTCTGAAAAGACCCATTCATCAAAATGAAACATCAATGATCAACGTACAAATATCTCGTATAAAAACGTAAAAAAAAGATCAACAGCCGAACACGACCTTAGAGAGGAATGCGAGGTTGCCGGATCGACAAGAGCTCGCTCATTTCCGGGCGAATCTGCGGCGCTGCGTAGAATACACGTATACTTTGTACACGAAGCTCCGGAAATTCCGGCCACGCCGCAGATAACAACTCGATTTTTTTTTCAACGCGCGACATGACGAATAAGATAACGCGACTTAGCCACTTTTGTTGGAGCGATTTTTTTTTTGTATCGCTTGGAACTTTGAAAAAGCCGATTATTTATTATCAAGAGCGATTAAAATAATCTGAGTTTTTTTTCTGTTATTAAATAAATTTTTTAAGAAATGGTGCACGTTCATTCAAGACACGTAGCTTCTTATGCACAGAAAAAATAGAATTGCAATGAATTTTGTTTTTTTGTACATGAAATTGACAAGTTACACTTTATACACGGATAAAAATTCTGTGTATCTGTATTTCTTGTGTATTTTCAGTGCACCAAACAAAAAATTTACGTAAACAATTCATAAAAATTTTGTATAAATTATAAGACATTGCACATAAAAAAAACATTAATACTGTGAAAAATTTGTGCTCTTTTTTCGTTTAACTCGTTGCGGAAATTAATGTAACCGAAATGACTGATATTTACAAGAATTTTAAAGATATATTACACAAATTTTATGTAAAATCCAGTAAAATCAACGTACATAAATTTTATACAATTAATTCACCACCAGTTTAAGAAATAACACTTCCTTGCGTTATTTGTTAAACTGATTTTTAACAGTGTACATATAAACAAAATAAAGTTATACTTTATGCATACAAGTTACTTTATACAAAATAAAGTTACACTTTATACATACAAGTTATTTTATACAAAATAAAGTTACTTTGTACATACAAGCTATTTTATACAAAATGTAGTTACACTTTATAAAAAATGTAGTTACACTTTATAAAAAAATATGTTTTTCACATTTTAAATTTTCGCTCGGAATCTACCTAGACGGTAAAATAGCAAAAGAATTACCGCTCGAGAAGTGAAGCACTTTAGGCGGGGCACGCCAGAGACGAGAGCTTAACACCTCTCTGTTTCCATTAAAAAAAAAAAAAGCGAAGCTCACCTGGACAGGTGTTCGACGCGTCCGCCGAAGGAGCGGTACACGAAAAATGCCAATCTTCTGACTGACGCAGCGGAATTCCGAAATAATTGCACGTTATGACACTCGGCTCGCGCGAGCGCAAGTCCGAAATTGCTGATTCTTCGGCGCGCGAACCGTTAGCCATCAATCGTCCGAGGGGGCCCCTCGATAAAAGAAACTCTTAATCGCCTGCCCGGGATACACGTCATTACGCAAACGTCAATATAATGACGAGTCCCCGAGACACTGTAAAACAATCATCAAGCCCAGTAAGACGATTTTATTTACGAGCTGAATTAACCTTTTTTATATATATATAACGTCGGCTTACTATTCCAATTTTTAAGTGAAGAATAAAGTCGACGAAGTTTTTTTGACCGATTTGCATACTGATTTTATTACTTATTTCTTAACGCGATCATTAAAAGTTGATTAACCAAGAGAAACAAATTTTATTTCTACGTTTTTCATTCAAAAGTTTGTCGACTAAAACAGGTGAGGGTTAAAATTTTCAGACTTACATTTAGAATTCTATTTTTCCAATTTTTTTCAACTGGCGGAAGATCAAGTCGACGAAGTTTTTTCCTCCGATTCGTACTGATTTTATTTATTTCATCGGACGGTCATTAAAAGTTGATAAATCAAGAGAAAACATCTTTTTTTTCTTGCGTTTTCGTCCAAAAGTTCGCCGACTGAAGACGAGGGTTAAAATTCCAGGACTTGTATTATAAAAATTGAAAAAATTCCTTGATCTCTCCAGATGCGTAATTACTGTTCTCAAGCGGCGTTTCACAAAACAAACATCAAAGAGTCGAGCGATTCGAAGTAAAGAAGGGTGGTCTGATTTCTAAATAACCATATACCTTACTAATGTTGCTAGTCTAATTATACGCTTGGGGCGCTTTGAGAGACAAAGAGACGAGAAGCGCTGCTGCCGTCGAGACAGTAGACGTAATAATCTGGAGTCACTTAAAAAAAAAAGAAAGAAAAAAAGAGGAGCGGAAAAAAGGATTACCGTAAATTCTCCTATGACGTGTTCAAGGGAAATTCCTAGACTGAGCGAACGAGGTAATGGCTAGTCGACTCGAATATTATAAGGGAACGTTTTAATAAGTATTGTTACTTGTCCAAAGAACCTTTAATTTTAAGTTTACCATTAAATAATTTAGATGAATTAGGTATCTACTGTTTTTTTATTATTCTTTTTAAACCTATAATTTATAGTCTAGTACAATTTAAAAGTGAATATAAATTAAATAGAAGTATACTGTATATCTATACGTCCCTTCTGCATCACAAAGATTTTGTTAACAATTAAATATTTTTCTGAAATTTATTGAAAGAGTATAAAATAATTGAACGATCGAAATTGAATCGATAATTGAATGATTTGCGTCTATATGATTTTCGGAGGGAGGATAGGTGCGTATCAGATGCGACACGCATCGAAGTCTCCTCTCGTCTCATGCGCGCGAGGATCCACCCCCTTGCTCCGGTGCACAGGCGCAGTACGCACAGGTACAGTATAGCGATGCACCCCACCTCGCGGCAAGATGTCCCGCGCAGCCTCACTGTCGCACCTCGCTTTGAAGATGCATACGCGTTCTTTTATTGGTTAAAAAAAAAGATGGAACGCTGATTTTACGGGCACGTAACTATTGTAAAAGAATCGGTTTTAAAAATGAATAAATTATACAAAATAATAGTAATTAATAAATAACAAACGCTGAAAATTAACTATCCGTTGAAGAAAGGTTACCGTTTTCTTTTTTGGAGTAAAATTTGTTTAGCTGATCCTACTTCATACTTTTGTTGCTTTGTTAATTATATACAAACTCCGTAAAAAAGTTCAGCATGTAGTTTTATGTCTTTTTAATGTTGTCTTAGATGAAAATTTTTAATACAACGATCAATAATTAAACGGTAATAATTTAACGGGAAAAATTAAAAATATTTCTTTGGAATGACTGATCTGAGCAACTTCGAACTTGCGACAAAAAAAAAAACAGTAAAAAACTGCGACACTTGAAGATATGAAGATAAGATTTTCTAATTTTTTTTAAACGTTTAAACAATAATTACTGGAATGATCAGTATAAATTTGCCGATTCATTTCAATCTTGAGATATTATAGTGAAGTCTAAATTACATGGACAAACTCCCGAAAGAAAAACCCTTGAAAAAAACCGGTCATTTGATGTGTTCAAGTGACTGTTCAAGGTATACGCGAATACATAAATTAATCGATAAAAAGCTTGGACGTTTATATTACTACATTTATATTATTACATTTGTTATTAAAAATTTGCAAACTTTCTAAATTTTTTACGTAAGCCCGCAAGTGTATTTAAACGAAAGGAGCGTTGCATAAATAAAGTTATTTAATTAATTTCGTCCTGTCGCATTACAAAACGATTACATATCTTATAAATTTATTTATCGATGCAGTAGCCGTTTCAACCTCGACCCAATCAACGAAAAGATCGCCAACAGTTCCTCATATAAAAAAGCGGTAACCAACGCCTGTCGCATACCCTAAACGTACTTTGCAATAACAATATACGTACAGTCACCGGACATGGATTCTGATAGAAAGTTTTTAAAAAAATGCAGCGGTGCATGAAAAATGCAGTTTCGAAATGTGGCGCCTAATAGTTCGCATCTTAAGAATTTAGTTAAAACTTTCGGCACAAACTATTAAATTTTTAAGATGCAAACTAGCGCAAAGTTTCGAAACTCCAAATTGACATGCGACGTTGCACATTTTTAAAAACGTTCTATCGGAATCCATGTCCGGCGAGTGTATCACCCGGTGATAGTTAATTCTGGTGGAACTTTTTGAAAAAATTCAACGTAGCTTGAAAATCTGTATCTACAGATCTGCTAGATAAGGATGCCAAAACTATATGCATCCTTACCTGGCACCTATAAAAATTTTCAAACAACGTTGCATTTAAAAAAAAAAAATACACCAGAATCAACTATATCACCGAGTGTGCCATATACATAATTTCGGAATGACAAATCGCCCAACGCACGACTCGACTGGATTCTCAGCGCGCGTTTCCAAATCTCCTCTCGCCAAAAAAATAAAAACAAACAAAAATTGAGCGCCATCGGATGAAAGCTCGGAATTCCTCGGGCCCGGAGCTTTACGTAATACGCGCCGCGAGCGAGTCGCTCGGCGAGTTTCTCATAGCGCCGCCGCCGCCGGCACACAGGAAATACTCTCCTCGGGCGCTTTCGCAACACAATCGGCCGAGTGGCGGCGGCGGCGGCTGCGCTTTCAAGTGCACACGTCTTACCTAACGAGCGAGACCGAGACTCGCGCCGTACTCTTCGACCTCCGCCCCAACGAGCCGCCGAGGAATTCGCGCGCGCGAGCGGTGAAAGTGGAAATTGCGCTCCGCGGCCGCTCGTGAAAAAGCCCGCGCAACGCCGGGATGCGATTGTAATTTCGCCGTCACTGTGCCGCTGCTGCCGCCTGTGTGTAAGTATAGCCATCGACACGGTTTCGCACGTATAGACCCTTGGTGCTTTGCTACGACACTTACACCGAAAAAAAAGTAATTCTTACTGTTTCGCAACAGTAACATCTGCTAGACTAGAAAAAGTAGATACTGCTTTGCAAAATCAGTAAAATT
>JAWWEN010000020.1:82391-98330 GCA_035582955.1 Sycophila texana
TCGGCCTGGACCACCGTAGAAGCCAGTCGCTAATTATTGTCGGGATTAAACGTGTATAATAGAGATCACGGCTTATAAAATAAATTTATTATTATAATTAAATAAATAAGGGGAGTATTATTTACTAGGGTAAAATAATCTTCCTACATCTGTGTATGCATCTTGTATTAGCGATTAACAAATAAAAGAAAACTGAGTGAGTTAGTGTGTTAAAAAAATAAAATTAAAAAATTCTTGATTATGGAAATATTATCGTCCAATTATCGTAAATATTACGTTTTCGCCTATTAAAAATATTTATAAAAAGTAGACAAATTCCAGACGACAAAGTACAGAGCTCGGTCTATGTCAAAGAACGTTTAAAACTGTATAAATACTGCAATTTGAAGATTGAAAAATAAAATGGATTTTTAAAATATTTGTTACATAAATATTATCGATTTAATTATTCGTAATATTACGTTTCATTTATAAAAAGTATAGAACGCATAAAATTATATTATTTATTTATAAAAAATAGAAAAATTCAAGCAAACCAGCTAGTTTACAAATAACATTTAAATTGTTTGTTTAAAAAGTTAAACAAGCGAACATGTAAAATAGATATTCTTTTTTAAAATTTGAATACACATTAACTTATCTAACCGGCGGGTAAAAAATTCAATTTACCGCGTGAAAAAAAAAAACAATTTGTCTTTAAAAAAAAAAAAGAATTATCAAAAGAAACAAAAGTGTTATAAATTGTAAAACAAGATAAGCGTGAGGTCTTTCGATTCTGGAATCCGCCACTGTTGCTTGCACGCGCCGGAAAAAGTATGCGGATGCTACGAGGACGTGCGCGTACATACAGAGAGAGAGAGAGTCCCCCCCTTATATATACACACACATACGTAAGATACGTATGTACAACTAATACCACATGTATAACTAAATTGGCGGCGAATGAATCGCTCCGCGACGTCGACGCGGAGAAATTAAATGGAATTGCATGAAATTTCACTGTGCACAGCGTCCAGCATATATGTACACGTTTCTAAGCGTTGCGAAGGTGTACTAAGCGATAGATAATTTTTATTTTTTATTTTTTTTTGGCTGTATACTTTGCGGCATTTCTTACGCGCCTGATAAGTAATACGACTGTTTTCAAATGGCGCTGGTTAAATAGTCAAATTTAACTGTTCATGGAACCGTTAGAATTCATAGAACGTTTTGCATATCGTGACCGGCAGTATGTTAATAATAAAACACTTTAAAGGATGGCATTTTTTTAAGGTTTATCGGAAATGCCGAATGAACTTGTCGAGAGAATAAATGCCATTTTATCAGATAGAATTTTAAAATTAAACAAACATTTTATTTTTCATAACAAGCTGTTATGTGCACTTACTTATAATTTTTTTTTTCGGGTTCGTCTTTTTTTGCCTACGTTATCTTTTTTAAATCTATAAACACGAAAATATTAAGAAAAGATGGAGTAAAGATAAAACAAGACAAAATTAAATCTTTCTGAAAAATTGATAAATGTGCTGCAAGATTTGGTTTCATAAGTTAAGTGCACATTACATTTAACTTCCCTACATTAGTCTTATTAATTAATCATGTAAATGGATTTCTATTTATTGATTATATATTCTATCGTTTTCATATTTTTATAATTTTGCCAGAAAGAGAAAATCTTTTCTTTTTTTTTTTTTGTTTTAAATGTATTAATCTGCATAGTCATAGTCACCAAACAAAAAAAAATCACGTAAAATGTTTATTTTTCCAACCATACAGATCAGCAATAAAAATCAATGAAATAAAATATTCGAATGCTCACCTGTCACGAGGATCGATCCAGGTTGTTTTCCTCGTGTTGTGGTCAATGAAGTACACCTTTCCATCGTAGTCCTGCGCGACGTCCCACCCTTCCGGAAGCGGTATCTCCCCATTCCGTCTCCTTGGCATATTTCACTGCGCTCTAAATCCATCGAAAGCAACAATCACTTGACCGGCATTTTGCACATTCCGCGAGCGCGTTATATGTCTCCCTTCGTACACGCGTACACGCCCGCGCGTATCGCTTCATTCATGCGCTTTTATGTATATATATGTATACACCATCGAAGCGACGATTCTAATTTCTTCGTTATTTATTTATTTATTTATTTATTTACATACAACAATCGTGTCGTTTAAGCAACGTTACTAACTCTCTATACTACTCTTTATAGTACTTTTTAGTATTTCTTCTCGTAGAAAGTTGAAATTTGTAGTCGTGTCAAGTTAATAAAAGTCAAAATTTTTTATTATTATTAATCGCTCGTAAATTAAGCAGAAACGGACAGATCTCATTTCGTGTACGCCGCAGAGAGTGCGTTATGTATGCAAATTAGCAACGCCATTAGAAGTTTATAGAGGCATTGTGAATTTTCGCAAATTACTGAATAATTTCTAAATCTGTTATTATGTTAAAATCTCCCGTGCAAATGTTATGTAAATAATGCACTTGTTGACTTATTGTGGGCCGAGCATTTGCATACAATGAATTTTAGAAACGGCGTTGCCATTTCTCGGAATGTAAATTTAATTAAATGCTCAATTAAATGTTGAACACATTTCGCGAGTGAATTTGATTTATATATGCTAAGAATATGCGCGATTGATAGGCTGCAAATTCAAAGTTACAATTTAGATCTGTTTTGGCTTTTTTGAAAAGAGAAAATATATCCTTATAAATTTAAAAAAAAACGGAGGAGAATTTAAAGAATACAAATTTAGAAAGCTGCGTACTAAAAGATTTAATCAAGATCTTAAAATCTCTAAGATTCTCAATATACCTAGAACGTGAATATTAAGAGTATTCCAATTTCGTTTTAAGCAATTTAAAGCACTTCAATTTACGTTTATAAAACGCATCTATCTGTCTGTAGATTATTTAAATAAATAAATAAATTAAAAAATTTGTTTTTTTTCTATTATTCATTTCTAAAAAAAATATATATATATGTAGAAAGAGAGTCATCGAGTATCAAAATAAAAGTCTACTTGGATGGTGCTTATGTGTACTCATTCAAACCAGCCCGTGGACGCGCAGTAAAAGTAGCTCATCGAGGCATCAGTATCCGAATAATCGGCTGAAATTTGTTTACGAAAGGAAAAAAGGCCGTCGATCGAAGTGTTTTAAAGAGGCCGGCCTCCTCGTGCCCGTGAAAAAAAATTTAAAATCCCGTAGAGGTTTTCCCCAAGCACGGGAAGTCGAAGGGGGGAAACTGGCATACCGCTCGCGGCGTATCTCCGAAAGTGAAGGAAAAAATTAAGAAGCCACGGGGTGGTGGAAGAGACAGCCGCGTCCGTTGGCGATCGGAAAGATGCGGTCGCGCGAGGCCAGAGCGTAGCCTCTCTCTCTCTCTCTCTCTCTCTCTCTCTCTCTCTCTCTCTCTCTCGAACTTTTTTTCTCTCTCTCTTTACCCCACGACTTGCGTATTTCATACCATCGACCTCTTTTTAAATCTGCACTAAAAAATCTGGTTAGTCGGACATTCGATTTGTAAATAACATTCAATTACACTTATACACTGAGAAAAATGTATTGTAAAAATTACTATCTGTAAATTTAATATTTATTATATTTATGATATTACGATTATAAAATTTAGATTACTTGAATACGTTGAAATTCATTAGCCGCTATTTTATTTAATTTTCATAAACGAGATTTAATTCACTTTAATATACAAACTGTAAAGGCTAAATGAAATTGGCGTAATACTTTAAATAAATTTTCAATAAATAGTATCCTAAACAAGTTTAAATTTCATGCAAACTGTATATAAAAGTACTACTTTTCACTACAGTAATTTTTTTATATTTTCAATTTGTCCTTGCTATATATGTAATTTTTAATGCAATGCATTTTTCTCGGTATACATATTGTAACTAATTCTCGGCATTGGCCGTAACCATATAGAACCTTGAATCCTTCAACAGTAATAAACTATTCTACTCTATTTTATTTTATTTTCTTCATTTCTCTCTCTCTCTCTCTCTCTCTCTCTCTCTCTCTCTCTTTCTCGCAGTTGGTCGGGACATCGGGAGAGCGAGAAAAAGTAGACCTAGAAATAGACGGAGGAGCGACGACGACGGTCGGCACATCGGCATGCGCCTGTTAAACTCATCGAGC
This sequence comes from Sycophila texana, assembly GCA_035582955.1. NCBI lineage: Eukaryota > Metazoa > Arthropoda > Insecta > Hymenoptera > Eurytomidae > Sycophila > Sycophila texana. The sequence continues at coordinate 86,554 of JAWWEN010000020.1, forward strand.
GTTGCGCATACGTAAAACGGAGGGAGACACTAACGCACACGCATGCAATAAGAGGTGCTACGAGCCGCAGCAGCAGCAGCAGGAGCTACAGCCGCAGCGGAGAGAAGAGCGTGTGTTGCTGGCGTCCGCCATCATGAATACCTCATTATCATGAGCGGAGTGACGTCAGAGTCCCCGCCTTCAGATTCCTCTCGAGCGGAATTCCACCGTTAACATGATAGTCGTGCAGTCGCTGCTCTCTCTCTCTTCTCCCCTACTGTATCTCCGTCTCGCTCGGCGGCCGTACGTGAAAAAGGAGGCCTCCTCTCCGGCGCTCCTTGTATAAACAACGAGGGGCCACCCTACGGCTGCTCTCCTCTTCCTCTCTCCTCTTCTTTCCCTTTTATCACTAAAATATATTACAATATACACTGCACTGAACAAACTTTCGAAGACTCGCCGACTCTTCTTTTATTTTCTTCTTCTTTCTTTCTTCTTCTTTTTTTTTTTTTTTTATTTATTTTACTCGGCCTCCTTGGGCATGGATCTTAATATACCGTAAAATATCACTTCGCACTTCACCACTCATTTCTTCCGTCGATGCCTCCTCCCTCTCCAATCCGTGCGTGTGTGTCTCTGGCCGCGGCGCGGCAAGTCGCGAGCTTCTGCTACCTCGGCCAGCGGCGTCTCCGCTCCGCACCTCCCATCGACGGAGGGAGCGACTCTCTCGCGAAGAGGACGGCACACACTTTCGCGGCCGGCGGACGATCCGCGCCGAATTCCACCGTCTCACGGCCCGCGGCTATATTTAAACGCGCGCCTCCTCGGAGCGCAGGCGCGCGACACGCACTCTCCGATCTCTCCGACTCGCGAAAAATCGGCGCCGATCACTGGACGCTTATATATTATGCACACTTTTCTTGAACACCACCAGCAGCGGTACCATCAGGCCGTGTCCGCCTTGTGTACGATATACACACCTTCAGTCAACGGTGCACTCACTGCTCCTCGGACACTGCAGTTGCTGCCTCCAGCACATCGCACTGGCCGCTTACTCGTCTGCACACTTATATATATCTATACTCCGCGCACTGTGTGTATAGTATATACTCAATCTGCGTGTATACGTATATGTATACCGCGTATATTATACTCGTATTTTATATGCACTGTAGCGTAGACTGGCGCGAGCCTCGAATTCCTCGATCGCGACGCGCGCGGAGTGTGTGTGGCGCTCGGAAAAGTGTCTTTGCGCCAGAGCTGTGCTGCTGCTGCTCGCGCGCCGGGTTTGCCGTTCCACCGCCGCGCTGCTGCTGTGGCTGTCTGGGCCTGCTCCGCACCGCGCCGCAGCCGAGCTCTCTCGCTCTCTCTCCGTCTCTCTCCCCGCGTGCGCTCACGCACACACACGCACACTCGCGCGAGGGAGAGAGAGAGCGCGGCACCACCGCACGCACTTTTCAGCGCGAGGGACACATTTCTCGCGCGAGCGCACACATGTACGTAGTAGTAGTCGCACACACTCGCAGGCGCGCGCGCGCGCACATACAGAGAGCGAAGAGAGAGAGAGACAGGCGTCGCGGCGCGACTATGGCCGCTCCACGGCAACAACACACAAGGTTCTCTCGGAGCGCGCGCGCCGACCGTCTTTTCCCTCTTCTCTTTCTTTTAGGTTATAGAGGCCTAGAGCGCGGCGCACTGCAGGCCGCCTGGAGGGAGTGTGAGTGTGCGTTGCCAGTCGCTCTTTGCCGTGGCTTTTCTCTCGCTGTCTCTGTCTTTCTCGCTCGGAGCGCTCCGCGCGCCGTGCCGCCTGGCCGTGTCTCTGACCGCGAGCGGCGGCGTGCGGCCCGCGACGGGATATAAGCGACGGAGAGGGAGATGGCCAGATGGGGTGCGGGAGGAGGGACTTGCGAGCGCATTCCTGCCGCGAGGGAAGATTCGGCGCCACCTGCCTGTTGCGCCTGCTCCGAAATGTGCAGACCGCGTGCGCTCTTCTGTCATTCTGCGTATGTGTGCGGGACGAGCGAGCTGAGCGATGTGTATTAGGCATTTGCTGTTGATGCCTCGCTCGAATTGCTGATGTCGTTTGATAAACAGTGTGGCATTTGTTATATTTTGGTAATATTTTATTACGTTTTATTTATTTACTCGAGAGTAAATAAACTTGAGAGAAAACTGTGATATAATTAGTAACGTGCAATATTTGTTGGTACTAGCGTTAGTGCTATGAGATTGTGTGAATTTTTATTCATTATATTATTATTATATCTTTAAGTATGAAATTTTTAATTTTACTGATAAATGACTTTAATGAATTTTATATTAATACACTCAATGTTTTTTTGACACATTTAAGAATCATTTAGATAAGTTATAAATTCGTAATATAATAGGTGTCACTAAAAAACATGTGCATTAGTTAATTACGATAATTATGACGTACTACTAGCTTTTGTAATCAAATTTTATTAAATAATTCACAATAAAAAATAAAAAATACACACTTAGAATTATTTATCCTCCTTATATCCTCATATCAATCTCATTTTTTCAATTTAAAATTTTATTTAATAATTATAATGCTTATAGCTTATATATAGCACCTACTGGAAGCTCGCATCAATGGCTCCTCTAGCGATTAGGTGATAAATACTACTATTAAACATCAATAAAGATTATAATTATATATAATTTGTATTATCTATTTTTATATAAATATACAATATACAGTCATAGTACTTAATTTGACCTCTCGCAGTGCTGATAAAGATTTTCATATATAAATGGAATTCGCGATGGCGCATTATTTTCAACGATGCCACGTGACCAGATTTCACGCATGTGTAGGTGCATGTATACTGCATATCTATAACTATACTGACGCAGTACTCTCGGCGTATTTGTGCAGGTGTATACGTATCATAAAGAAGTGTGCATCTGTGTATGCGCTCGGAGCTACAATACTACCAGCAGTACCAGCTACCGTTTACGGTTGCAGATGGACTCGCTGCGTAGCCAGAGGAATGCAAAAAGGGTATCATCGTATTGTGTGAATGAAAAGGTCATAGACACTTTCCAATGAGACCTCGAATATAGTCGCCACTCTAACCTACGCTTCGGTCCATTTAATTGCATATGTCAGAGGTAAATCCATTTTCGCAAGGTGTATCCGCATTCGCGAATAAAATTTACATTTTTCAATGTCACGTTTCGTTTGGATTAACGCGGACTTAACTAATTGCATCTATTTACTTTATCTAACACTTGCTGAAACACTGGAGTAGAATAAGTATACTAAGTAGTACATGCAACAGTTGAAATACTACAAATTTGATTATTCCATATTCTAACTTATAGTGGTAGATGTAAATATATTGCAATAGTTTGATGCCAGTTTAAAAGTAAATTCAGAGTGATAATAATAACCATTAAGTAATGGAGTTATTTATGTCATTGTAGATCTGTCACTGTTATCAGCAGTATTATGGCAACATCTGAGAGCGATGATTTCGAAAGTGCAGATGAAGAGATGAATGCCAAAACTGAGAAAGCTGCGCAACCCAGTAGAGTGCCCAAACGATATACTTCTATAGGTTCAGATAGTGATGATGATGTGGATTATATACCAGTTCAATATCATACGCCAATGAGAGGGCAGAGTAAGAAAGAGTTTAAAAGTCCTTCCAAATCGAAACACAACAAAGCTGAGGGTAAAAATAATTAAACAGTTCAAATTTGTAATTTGGAATTATTTTTCTTTTATAAACTTATTTTATTATTTTTTTTAGATAAAAGCCAAATGGAAGAGCAAAGTATTCCTGAAAAAAAGGAAGAAAGTACTAAAAATAATGAAGAGAAAAAAACTGAAACATTGAATACTGAAAGTGATACTTCAAATAAAGTAACTAAAGAATCGATTGAACAGAACACCGAGAAAACAAAAAGTAGTTCTAATAGACGAGAAAGACCACAGAGACAGCGTAAACCAAGAGAAGCTCAATCATTAGGTGCCAAAAAATTAGGAGCAACGAAAATTGACAAACTTCCAGATGTTGAAGCAACAACACCAGATAAAGTTAAAGAAAAAGCCATTGCAGAAGGTAAACCAGCTCCGTTGATACAAGAATGCTGGGAAGAATGGGATGAAAAGAATTTAGATGAAGAATTAAAAAATGCAACAGAAAATGCAAAATCAAAGAAAACTAATTTAAAAGAAGAGGATACCGATGATGTGCCAGCAGAATTAAAGTCTAATTTAAAATTTAAGGATATATTTAAGCCTGATGGTTGGGAAGGTTTAGGAGAAGACGTAGAACTTCCAGATGATTTGTCAGACGATAAGTATCAGCCAGTGCTAGACAAACTTGCATCTAGTACAAAAGAGACAAACGATGAAAATGGTAGTTGGGGTAGTTGGGGGAGTTGGGGTGTAAGTTCATTTCTCAATACTGCCACTGCAAGTGTTTCAACTTTAACTAGTCATGTTACTCAAGGATTGTCCATGCTAGAAGAAACTATTGGAGTTCCAGATCCTGGAGATATACCTATACCAGTTAAACCAGAAAATCTTTCAAAAGAAAAACCTAAATCAGAAGAAGGTTTGTACAAATTAAACAAAATATTTTACAATAATTCAAATTATTGATATTAATTTCAATAATAATTTTTTATACAGTTTTAGATAAAACTCCTGATGAAACAAAAGAAAGTCCATCTCAATATCTTCCTTCATTTGGATTTGGTAATTTCATGTCCAGTGTCTCATCAATCACAAAATTAGTCGAATCCACTAGCACAAAAGTAATCTCCGGAGGATTAGATACTCTTGAATCTATTGGCAAAAAGACAATGGAAGTTTTGCAGGAAGGTGATCCTGGTTTGAAGAAAAAGAGAGCATTTTTCTTAAATGAATCTGATAAGCCAATACTATCACAATTACTTAGAGAAGCAAAGGACAAAGCAGATGCTGAAGAAAAAACATCAGAAGAAAAACAATTGGCAAGAAAAATTCATTTTGAAAGTCTTTTTGATGATTACCAAGGATTGGTACATTTAGAAGCACTGGAAATGTTATCGAAACAAAGTACAATGAAAATTCAGCAGCAAATTATTAACTTAGACGGAAGTGATTTGACATCAATGCAAGAGACATTAGATGAAGTTAAAGAATTGTGTGACATTGGAGACGAGGACGAGGAGGATTACAAAGAAAATAATGCATTTAGTTTCAAGCAAAGGATAGAAGAAGGTTGTAAAGATTTAGGGGTTACCATAAAATATGATAAAATTCTTGATGTAAGTATTAATAAAATATGCAAATTTAATTTAAAAAAGTAATCTTAGAATTAATTAAAATATCTCTCTTTAGATTTGGGATCAGATGAATTCTCAAATTACATCAGCAGACTCAAAAGAAATATCACACAGAGAAATTTTCCAAAAGGCGATATCATCTTTAGCTCAATTTACAGCTTACTCCGTTGAAAGGTTCCACAAAACAGCAGAGCTGCTTTTGATCAAGGAACGACGAAGTACTGTTAATGAGGCCGATTCGTTAGTTCAGCTAGCAATGACTTTATCCACACAAATTGCGTCCATTGCAAATCTCTATTGCAATCGTTTGAAAGAAATTAAAGAAGAATCACTGAAGTCAGAAATTAATTCAAATATTACTACTATCTCTTTAGAAGTATGTTTCTCGCTTATTTATTATTTTCTTTTACTATTTCGTTTTATTAAAATAAATCATTTATTTCAGGCAACCAACGCTAGTTCATACATTCAAGAAGCATTTAGACTTCTAATTCCAATTGTACAAGTTGGCGCAATTTAAAGAATGTTAATGTAATTTATAGACCTATTGAAATGTTAAGATTTTTATCAAGAATTTATATAATAATGAAAATCATTGATTTTTTTGCTTGCGTTTTTGATACATTTTTAAGGATCGTTTATATAATCGAAAGTAAATAAAACATGTAGATAAACATTAATATAATTAAAGTTTAATTTAACGAAAGCATTTTTATTCACATTATCATATCTAATCCAATCAACAATCTATCAATTTTTAACGTTTTATAAGCAAAATTTTAAGGATATATACTTTCAATATTAAACATTGATTTTAAATAGCAAATAGTAGTTCTTCTTGCACATACGAACAAAAAATGATTCAGAATAATGATAAGTAACTCCTTTAAAGAAAGTAATGAATTTTAATTCAAAAATAATTTACAAAAATTACAATTGCGTTCATAACGAAATGACAAATTAAACTATAGTCGACCATTCACCACTTTATTCACAATCAATGTTTTCCTCGTTTATTGCCAACTGGTGGCTTTTGCAGCTGATAACTTGAACTCGCGTCTGATGAAGACAGAGGCGCGGTTAAATTCGTTGGAGGATTAAAATTCAGTCCTGCTGTTGGAGGCTTCATTGTAGATCCTAACGTGAGATTACTCGAAGGTGTCGCGCTGACATTGCCCCACGCTGCAATCAGAAAACACAAGTGTCATACTTGACTGATCATGAAAATTATTGACGAATTATAATAAGGTGCGAGAATTGCTGGACACATCTTACAAACCTGTCAATAAAAAACGATTATTTATTTATAAATTTTAAAAAATTTACATTTTTGTAAGGTATTAAATATGTGGTTAATAGTCATAATTCATATGTAGTACCGTATCATCATAAATGTGGATTTTAAAGAAATTTAAAAATTTTGTATGATGATTATTATACCTTTTAAGGTGACCCATATATCTTTTTTAAGTAAGCATGTATTTTGCAAACCCTGCGATGTTATAATTTTTCATTTTTCATAGTTGTTAATGCACATCAGTCTAATATTATTAAAAGCATGAGTAAAAAGCGGTGGAGAATAAAAATTTGTGAAAAAAGGCTGCCATATATATATTAGTAAATTTTTGTATGAATGAGTAATTAAAGTCCCAAATGTGATTAACAAAGTAAAAGCAAACAAAATAAATTTTTAATACCTCAATAAACAAAATAGAAAACAGCCATATTTTATTTTTTTCCTGAAAATGTAAGAGAAGAGCTGTACACTGTTAATTGCTACTGACGACTTATCTATTATTTATATATAATATATTTTTTTTTAAAACAAAATTCAGCAGTAGGCAAATTAGACGTTAATCTTTAAAAAAAAAAAGCAAAATAAAAACAAAAGGAAAAATAATAGAACGAGAAGGAATGAACTGACAAGAAAATAGATGCAAACTGGTTAAAAAGTAAGTTTTGAAATTATCAACATAGTGTTGGAAATAAACCTGCAAATAAACAGAAGATAAAAATGGCAGAAGATGTAGAAAAACTTCTACCTTGCTCTAAATCCTTGCCAGACCTGAATATTAAAATTTGTATGGAAAAATTATTTTACAGTATAAACTGTAGCAACAACTTCTTTGGCTGTATTTTAATTTAATTAATTTATGTTAAATATAAAAATCTGAGATAGTACCTAATAGATTGGGATTGTTGTAATTTGGAGTTTGTGTTGCATTCAATACTGAAGAAGATAAGAAACTTCTGTTTCCTAGATAAAAAAATTTATGAAATTAAATATATTTATAACAAATTTAATTTCTTAATTTAATTTTAAATATGATTTAATAAAAATTAATTTAATTTTTAAAATTGATGCTCGATATTGTACCTGGGCCAAAGGGTGTTGGACCACTAGTTACTTTTCCTAAACCACTTCTACTTGATTTTCCGTCTAGTTTAATGTCTTCAAAGACATTTGTACTATCTTTTAAAACATATTTTCTAAAGTTTAGGTATTGTTCTTTCTGTTGCTGTACTTTCAAATGAACTCCTTGAAGTTTTCCAGCAACTGCCACTAAAGACTCGTGCAATTTACTCATTGCCATCGTGAGTTCTGAAATTATATTAATTAAATATTTTATTTACTTAATCTTATTTTAAAACGGTCATATAATTAGTCGTTGAAATTTCACCTTGAGGAGTTAATGTTTTTGGTGTCATCATTGTCTGTATGTGCTTTTCAGTGGTTTCAATTTGTGATTTGAATAACATTAAGTCGTTTTCGAAATTTTCTGCAAGCTCTATGAAAAATAGCAGAGGAGCGTTATTTTCATACTGTAACCCTGCCGGAGTATCATGTGTTCTTTGTGATATTTCGGCATTTTGCAATGCTTTTGCTGTATCTTGTTTCAGCTTATCTGCTAATGATCTGTCTCGTTGAACAGAGCCAGCCAATGTTGTTAAAATTTCCATAAGGGATGCCGTATCTTCAGCACACCTGTTGAGTGGCCTTGCAGATCCTCTAGCTATATCGGAACTGAGCCCTTTTTGTACGTGAACAAATTCTCTAAAAATCAAAATATTTATTACACATCTCTAATAAATAATTAATCCAATGTTAAAATTAGAAATTGTAAACTTTACTTAAAGGTATCTATAGTTTGCATCAATTCTGCTGGTAATAAATTTTCCTTAGCAGCAGTTGGAACAGTGTTCCCTTGTGCAAGACCCTTATTGCTAACAGAAACGTCTAACCCACCAAGACCACGATTAGTAGTTACAGCGTTGGTAGTAGCAGGTGCCACTCCTAAAGTTGTAGCTGGTTTTGCTCCAAATAGTCCACCCAGAACTGAAGCTACAAAAATATAAATTATCTTGATAAACATTTAAATTAAAAGAATTATTTTAAATATATTATTAAAAAAACAATTTTTACGTGTAGACGTTGTAATAAGATTAGAAGCAGTAGCGGCGGCAGGAGTTGCAGTAAGCGTGTTTGCTCCAAAAGATAAACCTCCAGCCGTTGATGCAGCTCCAAAACTTAAACCTGTACTGAGAGTATTGGTTGTTGCTGTACCAAAAGTTAAACCTCCAGTAGTAGCAGCTGTTCCAAAACTCAAAGCACCTGTTGTTGCAGGAGTACCAAATGATAAACCAGTGGTTCCTCCAAGTCCTAATGCACCACCAGTCAAACCACCGGTAGTAAGGCCTTGTCCACCTGACAAACCTCCACCTAAACCACCACTTAAACCACTAGTGGTAAGTCCTGTTGAAGAAGTAGTCGGAGTTCCAAATGTTAAAGCTCCAGGCTTAGCTGGTGTACCGAATGACAAACCAGTTGCAGCAGTAGACTGGGCTGGTGGAGCTTGAGACGTGCTTGCAAATAAACCACCTCCGGTAGGTGTTGCAGTTCCTCCCAATCCTAAGTTGAGTGGTTGAGCTTGTGCCTGAGTAGTAGCTGCAGGCGCGGCACCAAAACTAAAATTGGTTGCTGGAGCCGCAGCAGCGGCTACTGGCTGTGCAGTTGCAGCTGCTGCTGGTGTAGTTCCAAACATTGTGCCAGTACCAAATCCACCAGTGGCAGGTCTAAAAATATTTATAATTTTTTAGTCATTAAGACATATTTAAATATTAATTGCTTTTTTAATAGCTTAAGTATGAATTGTGAAGATGCTATGATACATTTTTTAAGATACTTAAATATTTATTATTATTCATAAAAATCATTAATATTGATAGGTTAGAACTTAGGCTCGCATGTATAAGGCTTATATTTATTTACGTTTGAGCTCCAAATTGAAAGCTGGGAGGCTGTTGAGCCGGCGTCGTGGTCGGTGTTCCAAAAGTAAATTTATTCATTTTAATACCTTATGGAGATTACTAATATCTTAAAAAAAACTATTAGAAAATTATTTGATACTGTCTTTACACTTTCAAAAGATCATCGCTACTGCTCCATGTTTAAGTGCGCATGCGCGGCGATCACCATCTTAAGAAACGCGCGAAACGATCTGCACAATCGCAGTATCACAACAGTATAATACAACTAACTATAAATAAGTTATTATTTTGTTTATTCGACGACTATTTTTTAAGATCGATGATTTGTTAAAAAAAAAAAGTGTAAATAAACGATTCAGATTTCCGTATCTTTATTGCGAAGAAAATTAACATTGATGCAAAAATTGGATTTTGCACAAAAAAAAAAAAATAAAAATGGTGTACTACAATGACATGCACTGTTTTTATTTTCTACTCAGTTATAATGTGATCATTCAGATATCAATTTTACTGTAGTGCTCCAATGCCTAATGAATATTTTATTTCATTATTAATAGATGAAGAAGAAACGTATTGGAAACATAACCTAGTTATAATACATTTTTTCTTTAATTTGATTTATTTTTATGACAAATGTTAAAGGCTGTGCAAGTTTTTTTTGTTTACGTTAATATATCTGTACACATTGGTAGAAAGCAAGTATTCAAAGTTGCTGAACGATATCGTTCAAATGCTGTGAAGGAATTAGATAGTTTAAAAGAAAAAACCATGAAGGTTTTGAATGTAGCTGAAAAAAATGATGCTGCAAAGAATATCGCTGGACATATTTCAAGGGGTACCTCCCGACGAGTAAGAATTATTATAAATATAAATTTTATTCCAATTTAACTTTATAGAATTTACAATTTATAAATAAACTATTTTGTTTCAGAGGGAAGGTTTGTCCAAATATAATAAAATATATGAGTTTAAAGCTAGAGTATGGAATCAAGATTGCCAGATGATTATGACCTCGGTTTCTGGTCATCTGATGACTTATGATTTTGTTGGTACTTATCGAAAGTGGTATGGATGTCCACCTCTTAGTCTTTTTGATGCTCCTATTGTCAAACAGTGTTGTCAGGAGAATTATGAAAAAATTAAAAAGACTCTAGAAAAAGAGATAAAGTCATGCCAAGCTTTAATAATATGGACCGATTGTGATAGAGAAGGTGAAAATATTGGTTTTGAAATTATAAATGTGTGTAAAGCTGTAAAACCAAATATTCGAGTGTACAGGTATGTCATCAATAATTATGAATGTTATACAGAAAGAATAAAAGAATTTCAATGACAATAAATAATAAAAACTTTTATTTCAGAGCAAAGTTTTCCGAAATCACTCAAATATCTATTGACAGAGCTCTTCAAAATTTAGAAGAACCAAATAAAGCCCTGAGTGATGCTGTTGATGTAAGAAGTGAACTAGATTTAAGGATAGGTGCTGCTTTTACAAGATTTCAAACAATGAGGCTGCAGAAAACATTTCCAAGGAATCTAGCAGATCTGCTTATAAGTTATGGACCATGTCAATTTCCTACATTAGGCTTCGTAGTTGAAAGGTTTTTAGCCATTGAAAGATTTGAACCTGAACCATATTGGAAATTGAAAGTAACACACACACAAAATGATCTTACAGTTGATTTCAGGTATATTAAATTAAAATTTATGTTTATTTATTTTCGAAAGTTTCTACAAAGTAAACTTTTTGTTTTAGGTGGGCTCGAAATAGACTTTTTGAAAAGTTACCTTGTGAAGTTTTTCTCGACATTTGCTTAGAAAATCCAAAAGCTACTGTAGATTGGAAATTGAAAGTAACACTCACACAAAATGATCTTACAGTTGATTTCAGGTATATTAAATTAAAATTTATGTTTATTTATTTTCGAAAGTTTCTGCAAAGTAAACTTTTTGTTTTAGGTGGGCTCGAAATAGACTTTTTGAAAAGTTACCTTGTGAAGTTTTTCTCGACATTTGCTTAGAAAATCCAAAAGCTACTGTAGAAAAAGTAACAAGTAAACCTAAAAGTAAATGGAGACCACTGCCATTGGATACTATAGTAAATTTATTTTTATACAATTTTTATTTTATAATTCATATTGCTTTTTTATGATAGTATTGAAAATATTCACGGTGATATATTAATTTTAATAAAAAAAAAACAGGAATTAGAAAAGCAA
>JAWWEN010000020.1:98430-119180 GCA_035582955.1 Sycophila texana
TTTTCATTTTAGAAAAACCAAGAAAATGTCCAAGCTGGTACGGTAGATTCCTAACCCTGGGTTTCACATCCCCTTAAGATAAAAATTTCAATATTAGTTTATTATAGACATTAAAAAAAAATATATGGTAAAGCTAAATAAAACTGTTGCGTGTATTGGAGGTATATACGGGACATAAAACAATCGTAAGATACAAAATTTCCAATAGAAAATATTCATGAAAAGCAATTTACATAAAACTCTTTGTTTTTTTAAATTACCTCTTGCACGCGAGGATTAGGTCCTTGCTTTTGTGTCGCGATAAGTCCCCTTAATGCACGGTGTTATCGCGCTCCACTTTTACAGTTTCACTTTCCCATCAAAGGGATCAATCTGATTCAATTTGACGTTAACCCTCGCAAAGCCAAGTCACTGGCGCTGGCCGTCGAAACTCTGCTCCAATGAAATATCTTTTCAATATGATAATGTGCCCCTCGCCTTTTCGTTTGATCGTCTTACACAAGATTTATTTTAAGTATTTGCTCAAAAATCAAGGTGCTGCAGCGCCTTTTATCTCGAAGAAATTTATAGTCAAATTTCAAATGAGATTTTTTTTTTTTTTAATTTATTTTTGTTACGACTATGTAGCAATGTAAAATCATTGTTAGTATTTTTGGAATCTACTGAAAAACCGCATGGGTAATGACATATACTTTCAATGTCATTTTTTAAGGAAGCAAGCTATGATAAATATATTAATAAAATTCAAATATAATACGTAAGACATCTTTGAGTCATCTTTAAGTCGCATTTAAAATTCGTAAGGATCAGTTCTTATATGGATTCGTTTATTTATATTTATATTGATTATTACCTATGAAAAATTGATGTTTTCTCCCATTTAATTTTAAGATTGTATTTTTAATCTTTTTTCAATATAAAAATCCAATTCTGTCCGTAACAACCGTATAGTGAAAAACTGAGTTCAATTAATTTATTCCGATATCAAACGGAGTTAGAATAGAAAAAATTCTGAGAACCAAGAGATCTTAATGAAGTCACGGCGCTATAAGAAGCAAATGGTAAACAAGCTCTGCGTCAATCTCTTCTTCCCCCGCGCTAATGAGAACTTTATGTTTTTCTGCGAGAAAGTAGCCCGGCGGGACTCGCGCGCGATTCATCATTTGAAATTAATTAAGGAAGCGCCGCGGCAAAAATCAAGACTCCCGCGTTCTATAGGTATACCTTCGATCGACGATCAATCACGGCGACCTTTTTCTTCTCGCTTCGTCCTCTACTTAAAAATTCCTCGGCCCCCCGTCCTCCTGCTTCTCGATCCCCCTCCCTGCCACCAGCTTTTCTTCTTTCGTCCCTCGTCGCCGCTCCGCGCGCCGCAAGTTTCGAAACCGAAGGATCATTCATTACGGCCGAGGCAGAGGAGAGAACAAGAAAGGCGGTGCGCGAATTACCTTCACTTGCGTAAATTGAAACAAATCTTCGGTTTCCTTGGAGCGTAAAAAGAAAGTTACAGTCCGAGTGCGTTGGAGCGTGAGGCTGGAATAGACGATGGATGTGCCGCGTCCGTGGGAGAAAGATAAAAAGGCCACGGGGACAGGTTGATAGGAAAAAGTTCGTTGGCTAGAGAAGAGGCGGGAGAGAGAAAGAGAGTGGGAGACAGAGAGAAAGAGAGAGGCGAAGAGGCAGCCTGACCGAAAAGAGATTAGAGAGGAGGGGGTAAAAGAGAAACAGGAGAGTTCGAGAGTAAGCTTGCACGAGCAAAGGGGGTGAAAATGACAAATTGACACATTTGCCCCTCCGCGAATTTTTCGCACCCGGCCCCCCGCCTTATTTCTACCCCCTCCTCTCTCCCTCAGTCTCTCTCTTTCTCTCTCTCTCTCACTCACTCTTTCTCCGTCCATCTATCTATCTACCCCTGTCTCACTCTCTATCTGCAGCTTGAACGGTGCTTTTTACCCTTCGAAACTTGGGGCGTTTAAGCTGCGTTTGTCCAATAACTGTCGGCACGTTTTCTTGCTGAAGAAATTAATTGCGTGCGCGTACGCGCGCGGACGAACTTTTTCTTCGGTGGCGCCAACGCGCTATGCGCTGCCCCTTGCGGTTTTAACCCTCATGCAAAACTATTTGGCCGCGATTTTTTCTCCCGGAATCTTCATCTCGGGCTGCTCCATTTTTCTTTTTTCTTTACTTCCGACATTCTTGCGGCCGGGTAGAAACATTTTTAATCACCCTGGCGAGGTTTTCGGGAAAAAAATGTTTATTTTACTCGCAATTATTTTAGAGCGCCGAGTGGAGTGCAGATTGACGCCTCTGCACGCCTCTCTCTCTCCCTCTCTCTCTCTCTCTCTTTTCAAATATCACCTGCGAAATTTTTTTTAAGCATGCACTAGATATTTAAGCCACTAGTTTCAGTTTAGTTTTAAGTTTGAATTGTAGAAGTCTTTAAGCAAGTACCATTAGTATGTCATTCTTTCCATTAGTTTAAGTTTAATTTTAAGTTTTAACTTGCGTCGTTCTTTTTGCTTATGTTGAGTCGCTACTTTTATAATTTTACATTTTTGCAATGATCAATTTATTAGGACGTTGAGTCCTTGGACAAATAAATTCTACTCTATACTCTCTCTCTCTCTCTCTCTCTCTCTCTCTCTCTCTCTCTCTCTCTCTCTCTTCGGTTTTCGGCGGATCTCGTGCTTGCTTACAAATTTAGTGTTTACTGAGCATTTTTGTCAATAGAGCGAGGTAACGCGCTATGCGCAACGTCTATGTATAACAGCAGTGTCAACAGCGAGACTCGAGAATCAACATTTGAAGTATTGTATCGAGGCAGAAAATTCGAAGGTTCGAAGTCAAACTGCAATATCAATATCTTAGTTTTCATGGTAAATATTCCAACGCGAGGATGTGGCACTGAATTTATTTTAATAAAATTAGTAATCAAATCTTGATAGATTCAATTGCGTGGATCAATTGAATTTTGTGTGTACCTATTCTTTTTATTTTCGTTGTATCTGTATAAATAATAAATACTTTCTACTACTTTGTTCGCAATCAATATCTCTATTAGTTTGACATGTCTGACTATAATTGACCATCACTACTGTGAAGTATTAAAAAAGTAATAGTGTAATAAAATTAGTAACTAAATCTTAATAAAATCAATTGTATGCATTCAATTTGATGCGTACACTTTTTATTATTCCTATATAAATAATAAGTGCTTTGTTCGTAACTAACAGAGCTATTTTGTTTTACGATACTGAAGTGTGGCTGGCTATAATTGACCATCACTGCTACGAAATATTAATATCGAAGAGGAATTAATTACATGAATCTCTTGTATACTTTTTAATTTTTAATACATTTTAGCGTGCAGGATCATAAAAGATTACTGAAAAAATTAATCTTAAGAGATTTGGTGCATCTTTAGTGCATCTTTCAGATCAGCTTTACCGATGATATGATCTAATCACGATTATAGCACTGTATGTAAGAAACTATGCATTCCGAGTTTAGTTTGAACTAAGTCCAGTTCATAATCCATTATAGTTAATTTAGTTGAATTGTGACAACATTTTTTTTCTTTTTATATAATTAAAAAGAATTTTATTGTTTGCAATGTCATTAAACCGAAAAAAAATCTTACAAAAATAACAAAAGTATTATTAATAAATAGTTACATAAATAACAAACGTTGTTAGTAAATTAATAAATACTTACGCAAATGAAAACGTTTTGTTAATAAGTAAATATCCATCTTATTTAACGTAACACCTGTCTGACTATAATTAACCGTCACTACTGCGGAATATGAAAAAAGCGCATCTCCTTGCGTACGATGTACACGACGCTCTTTATTCCTTTTTTTATTCTGCCAACTGGGTTTTCGTTTCACAAGAAATTTTAGCTCGCACCGCCGCGAGCGAGCGCACGGCTATCATGCAAACGCGGCCACTTTCGCCGCAACTTGTGCCACATTTATTATTTTTCTCGGATCCAGCTAGTCAGTCTCGTTGCCACTCCTGCGCTCTGTTTGCACGCATAACGTACCCGTGACATCCACTGGATAAGCAGACCCCGGCGAATCAGAGATAATTTATATAATCAAGATCAGAAGCGTAGCTGAAAATTGCAAACAGAAAAAGCCGCCGTTGGAAACAGTTCCACTGGGAAGAAAGGAAAAAGGAACGAGCACATGACAAGAGTTTTATAATGTCTACCTGCCGGGGCTGTACGAACGCTTTTTCTTTGAAAACCTGTTCATACGATTCTCAAAGGTCGTCAGTGTACGCATATACTCCAACGGATGTTAATCTAAAATCACGTGAATTTTATTCTTCCTGGTTTTCTTTCTATTCAGTCCACACAACAATGCAGCTGGAACCTTCATAACAGAAAAAATTATGATCATATACTAAAAGAGGTTGATTTAATGAGTCGATGTGTTGCTGAAGGTGACATTGTGCTGAATATTTTACAAATTTTTCAGGTCTTGTGAGGTAAGAAACATCACTCAATAAGAATTCACTTCGTTAGATAGTTGGACATGAAAGCGACAAATTAGTTTTCAAAATGTCCACTTTGACGATAAATTGACAAATTGCTGCTGCAAATTTTTTCAAGAAACTACTGTAATTTTTTTCGACAATGCTCCTCTGTGAGTGCATTAAAAATGACTATTGAAATTTTCGGTATCTCTTTTTTCGAGCAAATGTACATACACAAATATTGACATTTAAAAAAGAATGTTCTTGAACTATTTGAGCATAAAAAGGTGCTTTTACTTCAACTGAAAAAATTTTTTGAAAGAGTAAAAAAAAATTGAAGCAGATTTAATGATCATAAAAAGGAGAACAATAAAAAAACTCGTATTCTTATTAGCTATACACAAATAAATCTGGACGATTCCCTTTTGCGAGTTACAAGTATCAAGTGTTGGAGTCGATAGGTTTGGTGCTTGGCCAGGAATTCCTCGAAGAAGGCCAATTTTATTTATAAGTTTGAGTGTCGCTGGGCGCTGACAAAGAGAGAGAAAAATTCCAGAGAAAAACTAAAGATTTAGGAGAAAGAAAGAAAAATACACTGAATACAAAAGGAAGAAGAATGGAAGGCAGCACTTTCCAAAGTCAAAGTGTGCTCTCGAACATTTTTCCTCAAAACTTTTATATATTTTTTTTAACCGGTTAAAAACAGTTAAGAACGACATTTACTTTTTATTAGCACACTTCAGACTTAATGTACATAATTTTTCTATCTATTTTAAATTTAACATCTCCTAAAAGAATTAAAAGTTGCAGTGGACTAAATCAAAAGCGAGAAATTTAAAATAAAATAACAACGCGAGTTTTACAAACAGAAAGAATTTAGTCAAATATTAACGATATACATATATCATGTGGAAATGTTTATGGAACTTTTTGTTTAAAAAAAATTTAGTCTGAAAGGATTAAGAAAAAATTTAGAATAATTAGAACACATTTAAAAACTTAATGTTAGTTAATAACCTTTCCATAAAATTAAACAAAATTAAACTTCTCACATTAATTAAGAAAGTCTTTTGAATAAGCACCATTTAACCGGAAACTCATTCTTCAATCCTTTTTTGAGGTTTCAATACATCCTGTCATCATTTTGTTAAAAGAGGATGAATGAAAAAAAAACTGCGGAGAGAATAAAAAAACTATTAAAAAAAATTCTGCCGGATAAAACGAGTAGTGTACCCACATCGATGAATATAAATCACGTCGCGGGAAATTTAAAACGCCTACATTTGCCTCGACAAACTTCGTCAAACTTTCCCAGGCTCTATATCGACGAACGAAGAGCGAGCGACGTCATTCGTTTATCGGCAATCGCGTCGCTTTTACACGGTATTTACAAGCGTAAAGCAAAGCTCGCTATGCGCAATCGGCCGAGCAACAAAGTAAAACTGTTTTGGTCGCTCTCGAGTGCCGCGCTCGCGAAATTAAGTTACTTATCTGAAGTTCCGGCGTCACTCGATCGCCGACTTTTTTCCGCCGCGGAAATGGATCGCCGTATTCTTTCGTTTTTTATTTTTTCACCCTCACTCTGAGGATTCTTCTTCGTGTGTATTGCACTCGCGAAAACTTGCTTTTCTTTCCCCGATCGCCAGTATATAGATATAGTGCTTTTCGATAATTCGGTTCGGGCTAACTATGAGTAATGTTACAGGGACGCGTCTGAAAGGGGTGGAAAGGGGTGGGGATGGGCGCACAAAAAGCATGGCAAACTTACCGGGAGAGTCGCGCCTTGCTCTCTCGCTTATGAGTGAAGTGAGCGCGTGGGTTGTTTTTTCGACGGCGCGACTACTTTTCTTCGTCGCTAAGAGTTTCGCGCAACATCTGTCCGATGGAGAAACGCTCGAGCAAAAAATTCCGGTGCACTGTTTTCTCAGTGTCGTCCGCGAAAAAGCAACTACTGACAATTTAGTGTGTTTTTCGGATTTTAGACGCGAAAGTGTAAAAGGGAGTGGTGAGATAATTGGGAATTATGGATTAGAAAATTATGATATTTAGTGACTTAGGATGAGTACGCGTACAGAAGAATTAGTTAAATATTTCTAGAATGATATTTAATAACATCAAATTTAAGACTAGATCTTTTTAAAAAAAATGTTCTGATCTAATTTTCTTATAACGTCAGAATTTCACGGTCAATTGAAAATTCGGTAATTAATCATATTGCTCAAAATACCAGCGTGAGTGATTCTCCCGGAAGCGGTGATTGTTTTGCTCGAGCGGAGCGACCCATCATCTTTAAGAGGCGTGAAATCTCGGCGCCTTAGCCTCTTTAAGTCAAATCGCCGGTACGCCGCTCTCGTGCAAACATATAACTCAAGGGAGGGGCCAGGCTCTCGAGACAACCACGAGTATCATTTTTACAAGCTCCATTTCGCGCGTTTGCCTTCTTAAAGCACGTCGCCCCGCAGTCGAGCACCCACACCCACACACACCCACACACACACATACAAACACTTACATTTACTTCACCAACCGCGACGTTGTATTTTCGCTTCGTTCTTGAAGGGGGTGAGTGGATTTTCTTTTTGCTCCTTGATTCATCGGAGCATTTCAGCAATTACCGTGCGTGTCCTCGGGGCAAACTTGTTTTTCCTCCAGCTACTTTGTTTGTCAACAATTTCTGCAGGTAAGCGGATACATTGATTTTATACTGGTCGAACCCTTCCGGCTTCCTTCGCATTGCGCGTAACAATTTTTTGTGAAGCTCTGTCATAAAAAAAGAAGAAAAAAATGTTTCAGATCTAGTTACCGCCTTCATTGCAGAGGGAGAGTATTTTTTTTTTTTTTACTGGAAAGCAGTAGGAAACAGATATTCAATCCTCGATGGAATGGAATAAAACATTTTTTTAAATTCAATTTAATTAAAAAAAATGTATATCTATCCGTCTTTTAGTGTAATAACTTTTCTTGAGTAATAGGAATCTTTTTTTCGTGCATCAAGATACGAAGGAAGAGTCGAGGTGCACCGTGGGAAGGAGGCTGTTATCGTGATTTCCAGACTTTACACGCGTTTCGACCGGTGGAAATGATTCCCTAGTGGGCGAATGAAAAGTCACTTTACGAGGGGCGTTTTTTATGCGTAATTGGTGATCCCCGACGGGATGGATCTTCGAAGTTCTCATTTCTAACGTTTCCGCGGAGGAGATCCTGAGAAATAAAAGTGCAGTTACAGATACGAAGAAGCGGGAGTATTACACTTTTATATGTGCGTCCCCCTATTACTTACGTGTTTTTAGTTGATGTATGTGTTATGATTGCGTCCTAAATTCTTTATGAAGTTGCAGAAACTTCTGGGATGACTTTATTGAGTAAACAAAATAACTACGTCGAAGAAATAAGTAAAAAATCTGCACTGAAGAAATTATTTACTAAATTTCTTTAATAAGTAAAAAAAACATTGTTTAAAAGAAAAAAAAAATATGATTTTCTTATTGAGTAAAAAAAAGTGCACTAATGATAGAAGTAGATAAAGAAGTTATAAGTTTCGCTATGTTCACTGAAGAAATAATAAATTTACGTATATTTTCTTAGTAAAAAAAGCTTTACTGAAGAATCAATGCGTAATATTATAAAGAATAAAACTTTACTAGATAAAATAAAGATCCTTTAAAATACTAAAACGTAAACGGGGTTTGGCGCGCGTAACGCCCTAATTTATGGTATAAAACAAATAGAAAACTTAAGAAAAGAAAAGGACCACATGCAATTCGTAATATGCTACTCATCGGACAAAAATTTAACTCAATTGAAAACCTTATAAAAATAGTAAAATCGTAATCTTTCGTTCCTTTTTACCGAAAACAATATACACACTGTGCATTAAAAGCGTCGACAATCGCAGTACCCTTTAACGTAACAAATCGCAATAAAAAAAAAATTCGTACGTACGTAATTGACCAAGATTAATTGTCCCGGCGTTTCTCTCTCATTGCGCATTATACGTGCACGCGCGTTCTATACGAACAGAAAAAAAAAATGAAAGGGAAGGGAGAGAGCGAACTCGATTCACTTTCCAGTCCGCGCTAATGATGTAAATGGGCGCATTGTGCATTACACGTCAATTTTCATTTAGCCGTCATACCCCTGGCAATTTTATAAGCGCACTCTGGGCCTGCAAACTTTTTGCATAAAAGCCGCAGCGGCGCAACGGCAGCCCACCGACAATAAACTTTTTCGCGAGTATTTCCATTTACGCTCCTCGCTCGAATCTCGTTCGAAAAATTATCCATTCAAATTTCCATGCAAAGTTCATTTCAGACATTTCGCCCGCGCTCCCGCAACGAATTCGCAACAATAATAATCCCAACTCGCCTTTTATCTTTTGTATTTAACCAATTTGCGCGGCATCGCCCTGCCGCATCCGTCCCGAAAGTATATATACGTACGTATATATACACATACGATACACTCGCGGCAGCATTCATCGCGCATAAAAGGATTAAGGGGCTACTTCGGCCGACGAAGTAAATTGACTGGCAAAAAAAGGATATATAACACACAACAGCCCATGTGGCGAGTATGTATACGCGTGGAATCTCCGCGTCGGAAAATCTCCTGAATGGAAAAGCGCACCAGGCACAGTGAACGCTCCAGTCGGCCGAACTGAACGAAAAAAAAAAAAAAAACTCGAATAAAAATAAAAGTGGAAGATCGGCCCTGAAATAGCCCGGTCTATTGGATATGTGCACGTCTCGGCTGGACTGCGGATATATACGAGTATCGCTCACGGACCGTCCCTTCGACTGATGTTCCTCCTTTCTCAGCCGAACGCAGAGTTGCCTGTATTTGTGTCTGCGTGCGTGTGCATAAATACGTGTGTCTGTAAAGATGTGTGCGTGCGTGTGCATAAATACGTGTGTTTGTAAATATGTGTGCGTGCGTGTGCATAAATACGTGTGTATTTAAATGTGTGCATGTGTGTATATGTGTGTATGCTCCAGTCGCTTTCCTATTTATCGGCGGCGATATATCTCAAAGGCGGTTGGTGAAGGAGGGGGGCTGAAAGCCAGCATTTCTCGCTGTTGGCGTTTGCTTTCACGCTTCCGAGGGGAAGAAGAGTTCGACCAGACGAATATCCGAGATAAAGAGGAAGAAGGACGTAGAGAGGCAGAGAGAGAGGAATCGCGCACTTTGCAGGGATCACGATACGAGCCTTTGGAAGCCAAGTGGGAAACGGCGAGAGGGCATGATGAAGACCGAAGGGAGGCAAAGACGAACTGTGTCGGCGGCGCGAGATGAAAAATATTGGTGCTGGAGCGCGGGCGTTAAACGTGAATAGGAAACGAGAGGAAAAGATTCTATTTTCTCCTTTTTTTTTCTACTTCCCTTTCTTCTTTTCCCTTTTTTTTCTCCGGCCTCCTCCTGTTCCTGCTCCTTCTCGGCGTATGGATTTCCGTTCAATATTTGAGTCTCGTAATCATCCGTCGTCGTCGTAGTCGTTGGGACGGTGGAAAAATAAAATCCGTTCAGACACCGAGGGATGATTTTTCTTTCATTGTAAAATTGCTCCGCTTTGGGAAGGGCGACGGATGAATCTTTCCGTTCGATCTGCGCGGTTTTTTCGTGGATATAATTTTATTCCGCTCGTCCGGACAAACTGGCCGGGCGCCGTCGAGCGTATATGTAATGGATCTATCGAGGCGGGAAGGAAGAAGAAGAAGAAAAAATAGAAGGAAGGAAGTCGACGTGCGGGAAAAAATAAGAGAGAGAGAGAGACTCGACGGAAAGTTAAATAAGATAGCCGCTGATGGAAAACGCGCGGCTGAGAAAGGCAGAAATTTATCCCGTGGGTGTAATCTAACGCTGCGTGCGCCTCCAGGTATCTCCAGAGAGGCAGAGGCTACAGTCGATCCTGGGAGAAAAAGAAGAAGAGGCGAAGAGGAGAAAAAAAAAGAATCGAAAAGAGGCGTCGAAGAGGAGGACATCACGGGCAAAGGAAGCAAACGCTGCGGCACGCTTTAACGAGATCGATGAAGCTTTTTCCCTTCTCCCCGCGCCTCTTCTTGTTTTTCATCCTTCTCTTTCTCGCCCGACGGCCCGGAGTAGCTCCTCGGCCTGGTTGCGCGTCCCCGCCGCTAAATCTCGTACTTTGAGGCTGCGCGTCTTTTTTCTTAAGAGACATCGCGGGAGCTTGGAACATATACACGTGTCAATTGACGTGTCGCAGTTCGTCATGCTGTCGTTTGCATCGAGCTGCTCGGCTCTGACTTCTTTTAATGATCTTTTAAGAGTTCAATTTCAAAGGGGCGTTGCCGAGTTTTGAATCTGTCGCCTTTTGCTTCTCTGTTTTTTACGTTTTAATCTATCACTGAAAATATAAAAAACGTTTTATATACAATACAATTATTTATTTTATTTTATTTTTTTAACTCGTTTATTTTTGTTAGTCAATTAACTCTATTTACTAAGCAAATTGAAATCCTGCGTGGTCATTTAATAATCATTCTATAAACTTTTTTATGAAATTCTTTTTAATAACTTCTGTATTTTATTTCGATATAGTACGTTTAATTAAATAAATCTATTATTCCGATTAAATGAACTTTGTTTTGCAATACTGTGCAGAAATTTAGTGTGTTTAAATTTCTACTTTTCTTTATCAATCGATGATATCAATTTAAAATATGAATATTGCTATTCCACTTCTCCGATTTCCAATTTAGCAAATATTATAAGACACCAGGAATCAGAATTGAAAAGTTAATCGTAGTCACAAAATAAATAATTTGTATAAATAATCGCTATATATATTCCAATTCATTCACACATAATTCTTTCAACCCTATATTCAGAATTTGTTTTAAGAAAGTCAATGGTGAGTTCTTCGCTGTATATTTCACACGTTGTGAAATGTCAAGCGATATAGGCTTAAAATTGATATCCCTCGTTCATTTAAAAATTATTTATTATTACGTATTACATATATTATAAATTACTTAAATATTTAAAAGAAACTTTCGTACTTTAATTTATTAATATACATTTAATTGACTGAATACATAGTTTTTATTAGACTAACTCTTTTAACATGTCAATGTCTTATAAAATTGACGCAGGCCTTCAGGTCTAATAAAAATGATGTATTCAGTCAATTAAATGTATAATAAATTAAAGTACAAAAGTTTCTTTTAAATATTTAAGTAATTTATAATATATGTAATACGTAATAATAAATAATTTTTAAATGAACGAGGGATATCAATCTGGCCTTATTATTGTTACGTTAACAAAACCTTTTTCCCGGTCCCTCATAAAACTGTCCCTAAAGCAACTTAACACTTATATTCCGCAACAGTGGGTGTCATAAGTATCCTCTTTTTCCCTGGTGAAGCCCCTCCCCCTTCCTCCGGATCTCCCTCGCTCTGCTCCCTTTTTTCTCTCTGTCCGCCGCGCCATCTACACACCACATACAAGGCGACCACGCAGCGAAGGGGCTGATGTTAACATCCGCTTAATGGATCGAGCGATGAAACGCTGAAAGAGCGCCGCTGATCCCTCTAACGTATATTAGCGCGCGGGAGGGAAAAAGAGACGGGAGGAGGGGATGCAGGGACACGCGAAGCTCGACGTTGATGTTTTACGAGGAGTGAGAATGCCTCTTGTCAACGGGAGCTTAGTTTTTGGGGAGGATATGTGGAGACAGATTTTACTTGTGGGTTTTCGGCAATTTGTTTTTATTCCGCTTTAAGTGAATAATTTAGGATCACTTTTGCGCCGTAATAACTTACGCGTCAGATTTAATGCTTTCCGTTGACCCCCGCCCCGGAAACTACTATAAATTAATTTCGGCGACGTTGCCGAGCGATGGTAGGCCATTTGGAAACTATTAAAATTAATTTTCACGATTTTTTTTTGTGAGATAGTGTATAAGGGAAGAAAATTTCTGAGTTATTAATTGTTTAAAAGAAGCGGAAATAGGGAGGATAATTAGAATATAGATATGTTTAACCTATGTTTATCAAAAATTAGAAATTTTAAATTACCAAAAATTAGAAATTTTAAATTACCAAAAATTAGAAATTTTAAAAGTAATAAAGATGGCTAAGTTAATTATGTAATACCTCTAAAATAGGGAAACTATCCCCTTTCCAATACATTAGTTTCAATGTGAATATAGGAAATTAAATTTGAATGCACAGAAACAATTTGTCATACCGTCTAAATATGAATGAGTGAAATTTAGAGGGTAAAAATGTTAAAGGTTAATATTAGAGTTATAGATCTAATAATAATTTTAGCTAGAGAAATAACATTAGTAGTTAATATATACTAGCAATGAAATGTTCAGAAAGATTTTTCTAAAAACCGTCAACGAATTTTCTTTTACAATTTTTAATGAAGTTTCAGCTTGAATTTGCTCGCGCTCTAAACAATTATAAAGAATCATTATCCTCCATCTTGCTGTTGAAAAAACGCATCGGAGACAATTAATCACCGTCCATATTTTCAATTTTTAAGACTTTTCAACAGTCGTATACGCACGAGGAAATCTGGATTTACCGTAACATACGAGATTGGAAATTTTTCTCCGATGATCTATATATAGGGTCGCGTTTTCTCAGAAGAAACGATGCGATGGTCGAAGTTCCCTCTCTCTTTCTCTCTCTCTCTCTTTTCCTCTGAAAATCACGTTCACGAAGGGGGTTGGGGCGGCAGTGCTGCGGTGGCCACCTTAACACGACGTTATTACGTCCGTTTATCGGCAGCTCGACAAAACGCCGGGAAAAGGGATTTTTCCCGGACGTCGAACGCGCCCCCTTGATTCCTGCCGAGTCTGCTGCTCATAAACGACATCTTTTTAATTGAATTATTTTGCGGGTCATTTTTTCTCGAATAAACGAAAAAATATTTTTCGTGAATTATTCTTATTCGTTTGTTATTAAATAAATAATTAAATGCTAATGAATTAATAACTATACATTTTTGTTTGTTTCTATAGTATATCCTGCACCATAATACTTCTTGAGCTCGCGTGTCCACACAAATTGTTTGTTTTAGTTGTGTGTATAAAGTTCTAAATAAAAGTAGGTATACTATTGATGCTTGCGCCTAAGGTGTATAAGAATTCAGCAACCAATTTATTTATAACTGATGTCACTAATATAACTGATGCGTGTAAAATACATTCATTCCTTTCTTACATTCTCCCTGGTAAAAAAACAATTGCATTTTATGACTAGTATAAACAAGCTTGTTTGGAAAAAATGGGCTGAAAATCTATATATTGTAACACTTACTTACTACGCACTACGACCCACTTTTATTAGGAACAGTTTTTACCAGGGCTTATTTTAAATATATTTTATAAACTATTTACACAGTTGCCCTTTACGCACTCTTAAACGACGCGTGTACAAAGTTGTATTTTGTATTGTATTTTACTAATTAAGTGAACCCTTTGAATGGGTAACAAACGTTACGTTAGCTGCGTTTCCTATTGATTGCTTCATCTGCGTTTATAGATAGATAAATGGTAACTAGATATGCAAATCCCACTTGTTTTATGAACCTCTAAAGTTACACGCTGCGCTCGCACGTCCAAATATACGATATGCATCGAACGTTTTGATCTAAACTTCACTTTTACAAGCAATGAACTTGATAAAACCTATTAAAAATATGGACTCCTAAAATTGAAGCTATACAGATACGCAGAAATAACCGTAAGATTTTTTTCTCGAAGGGGAGAATCGTGACTGCAGATTTGCGCGTAACCGAAAAATCCTCCGACCGACTGTCGGAATCGCGATGCGATTCACGTGTCGCGAGCGCGGCGATTTTTCCCGAGAAGACTCACGTAGATGTTGTATATTTCGCGGGGGATAAGCCGCGAATTCTCCTGGCTTTACTGCCAATAAAGAGAGCGTAATCAAGGCTCGACTCGCTGGCGCGCGCGTGCCCCCTCTATGCACGCGATACCCGCTCTACTCGAGCCCTCTCTTTTTCTCATTCTCCGATTCTCTCTCTCCATCTCTCTCGTATCGTGAGCTTCAATACGCCGGTAAGTTTCATTGTTACTGTGATTGCGGGATAGATGTTCGTTGTTAAAAATTACAAGAGGTTTTATAAGTGCTGACTGAAAATTATGACGTCGAAATATCATGATTTTCTTTTTACGGGAAAAAGTTTGGCTCGATTTGATTTTGTTTGAAAAGAAGTGGATTTATTATAATTGGAAGTTATTTTTTTTTCTTCAAATTTTAGAATTTTTAGTGATTATATTTCCGTGAAAAGGAACTGTTAATTGATTTTACACTGACTTTAATCAAAGTTTCTTCAGGGAATTTTTACACGAAGGAGTTTTTACAATGAGATTTGTGAGACTTTAGACGAAAGTTATGGCCGATAAATTAATTAAATGTGATAAATGATGAATTAAAAAATTAATAGGTGGTCACACAAAATAATGTATTAAATTGATATTTTTTAAAATTTATCTTTATAAAATTCCTTTTTTACTTTCTTGGTATATCCCAGATTTCCTCAAATTTGTTTTTTACTTGCTTGGTAACCCCAGATTTTCTCTACTGAGAATCGAATTCTGAAAACTGTTACCCATATCGTGCATTATTTAGCATGGAATATCGGTATTTATTAAGTAATTTAAAAAAATTGTATATTTTAACCAAAGAGCCTGTGTCAATTATTCAAGAACGGTTTTTTCTAGAAGGTCGTCTGGCGTCCTAAATGAACAAGTTTGTAAAAAGAATCCTTCCAGACAAAGTCGCTGAGTTAATAGTTAATGAATGTGACTTTACATTTCACCAAATGATATGAATTGACAGAAAAGGATTATTTGCTGTAAGTAAGGCGTGGCATTAAAAGAAATCGTGTATTAACTGTTAATAAATATTTCTTGACTGCTAAGAAATATTTACTTATGACAAATGATATCAGAAAATTGACTGTCAAATGATGATTTTCTCTTGAATGATTCTTTTTATCTGTACACGTTTTTTCCACGCAATTTATATGCGGAGCTTCATCGCGATTTTTAGCAGAAAAACTTTTCTCAGCGCATACAAATAATTATAACAATATCATCATCATTCCTTTTATTAAATCCCATCGAAAATTCCTCGAGTGGCCTTGGTCCCATTTATTGCAACGGCATCGCGCTCCGCGCAGACGCTCGTTCCTATTTGGCGAAATAGAGTTTTCGGCCGAGCCGAACGAGCGCAGCCAAGAGAGCGTCACTTTCCTCCTCCAATCTAGACCTGATCCGCGAGACCAATTCAGACGCGTCGGCTCGCTTTGTCTGCCGCTGAAGGCGTATCGCTCGAGCACAATGAGCCTCGACGGCCTCCCCGCAGACAGAAATGACGCGATCGGGTCGCGGGCATCCCTCCCCTTCACCCCCTCGCCCTCCTCGAGTGCCTTTTATGATAGAAGACGGGAGTAGGTTACGTGAGCGTATGTGTGAAAGAGACTAGGGGGGCACGCGTTTCCTTAATAGTCTAAGAGGGGGGAGATGGTCTACGTGCCACCTCGCGCTATAAGCTGAAAATGATGCGACTGAGATCCGTCGCGTGCATGCTGAATTTCAAAATTTTTTCATTATTTGTGCGATTGCCCGCCATTGAGGCGCAAGCGCTATATTAGGATGGGCTTAATCAAGAAGGATATTGCTGGTAAAAGATGTAGAGTAAAATATTACTAATAATAATTACACAAGGAGAGTAAAGTGTTTGTAAAAATTACTATACTCTTTCGTAACGCAAAGATCGACAGACTCGACAAATAAAAAATTTTACTATCGAGAAATCAATCATTTTTTTTCCAAAACATACATTTCAAGGAATATAAATTTCATATTAAAATATTCATTCATTTATTACAATAGTTCTTGCATAACGAAATATATTTTCACGCGCACATTTTTAATGCTTCCTTCGACTTGTTACGCATCATCTTTAAAATCATCGTCGATTAAGGTGAGAAATGTAAACTGGAAAGCGCACTAATTTCCTTAATTTATTTACATAATTATACTGCCTAAAACCCCGCCCACAATGAGCTTTTTGAGCTTGCGGTCGAAACTTTAATTCGTGACAAAAGCAATTTCGCGCAACTTTCTCCGCCACTCCCAAAAGGTATGAAAAAGCCGTAAACAAAAGAAACAAAAGAGCTGAGCGAGACAGAGAAAGACAGAAAGGGGTAGAGAGAGAGAGAGAGAGAGAGAGAGAGAAAGTAAGAGAAAGAGAGAAAAGGGGTAGATACGGAAAAGCGTAAAAAAGAGAGTCGAAAAGGCTGCAGCGGCGGTAAAGGCTCAGACAGCAGGTGGCTAGCAGAGCCATTCAATTACGACGTTGTGGGCACGGAGCGCCGAAATTGCCCGGCGCAACACTCAAATCTGCAATCAGAAAGTGCTCAGAGAGTCAGGGCGAAGGAAAACGAGAGCGCAGGCGTACCTCGGGAGAAAAATGACGACACATTTCGACACTAACCATCTCCGTCTTTCCTTCTTTCCTCTAAGCGGTTAGACTTTGACTGTACACTGATAGAATACTCGGCTGCTTAAGTTGTCTTATGCGCCAATGAAATAAGCGAATCAATTTAGAAGTTGAACATTTTTTTAAAATTTTTTTACCTTCTATGTGATCGTGATATTTAGTAATATCGAAAAATTTCGCGTGCTTCGCACTTTCAAATTTTTGACGTTAGAAAATCAGTTAGAACGGAATTTATATTATTTGTATTAACGTAATTATTTCATTAAGTTATTAGTGAAATAAAAGGATTAAATTCGGTGTTCAATTCGAATGTTCAAATTGAAGTGTTGAATGTACATTTAAAGGATTTGAATGACTATGATTTTGGTGCCAATGAATCATATAAGTTTAGTCTTTAACAGATCGAAATCAATCGGACCAGCCTCTTTTATGCAAAGAATAAAACAATGAAAGGTTTTGAATTTTGGCGCCATTTAAGCGGATATCTTAAATTATCTTTTATCTTTTATCTAATCAAAATTTTATTTATGTTTCACCATATTCTGTCACCGACTTCTCAAAATAGGAATGCGGAACGATTGCTCTTTAGACTAATCGTTGACTCAAAAGATAAAACTGTTTTGGCACAATATTATTCTTACTATATTGGTAATTATCAATTGATTATTTAAGAAATGCTTAAATTTAAAAAGATTTTAAGAAATATTTATTTAGGAAAAGTAACTCTGTTTTAGGCGCTTATTTAGAGTATAAAATAAAATAAAATAAAATATATGTCATTAAATATTTTTCGACCAAATTTCATTAACTGTCTAAAACAATATCACAAAAATGGCACAAAACCTTATAAATTTGCACGTTTAAACGAAGCGCAGTAACCGAGGCCCACCCGAAAAATCACGAGGCACAAAAAAAGCAACAAGAAGCCGAAAAAAAAAGAATACATTTCAGTTCTCAAAGTCACCTTAACCGTACTTTATAGTAAGCCGACTTGCGCATAAAAGCAAAGAGTTCCGCGTAAGGCTAAGAAATTACCGGTGCAGGGGGTAAGGGGTAGCACACGTGCTAAGGAATTATGGTCGGCGTATGAAAGGGAGTAATGGCTGTTTTCTCGAAAAACCGGTGCGCTCGCGCGCAATCCATTCCTTAAATCATGAAACTTAATTCTCTCTCGGGCGATTTCCATAATTCAAATGAAAAAGCCCGGAACAAGTTTGGCGCGTGCAACGCGGACGAGCCGCGTAAAAGTTGAAAAAAAGGAGCCTGCGCGCCGGGACCAAAAAAAGGAGGAAAGAAAGTGGGGTGTGAGGTGGATGGGGGGTGGAGAGGAGCGCGGCGAAACGAGGGGCTCAGAGGTGTACAGCTGCGGCGAAAGCGCGAACGTAATTCCTCGACGAAATGAGGAGGTATGCATATTCCATCCGCGGGAGCCCGAGTGCCTCGTGAAGTGCGCCAAGTCGGCTGAATATATGCTGCGCGATCCCTACTCGTGACGGCCATGCGCGACACTTGCTGACACTGCGCCAGTCATGGGCTTGCGTGAAATTTTTTGCCTTTGAGTCGGTGGTTTTTTTAAATACTGTCCTGCACTGATTGATATCACAGTTTTTTAGATTTCAGTTATAGTAGAGATACACTGATATGAGAGAAGTGTTTCATGAAAATTACTATACTGTATGGAAAAGTGGTCACAGACTGACATTTTGAACAAATTTACCATACTTTATAGTAAAACTTGTCAAATATAATTTTTACTGTATTTAAGGCAAATTTTACTATACAGAATAGTAATTTCTTTCATAATACCAGTCTGAGACCACTTTCCTATACAGTATAGTCATTTTTACTAGACGTACAGACCTTTTTATTAGACATTTCTCTCAGTGATAGTAGATCGCTAGACAAGTGAAAAAAATCCTTGTGGTGAAGAAAAATGAAAGTAAACTACTGAAAAAACTATTACATAAACTATTGATGAACTACTATCTTACATAATTACTGTAGTAAATCGGCAACTATTGACTAAATGCTGACGAGCAACTATAGGTAAAGTATAGATGAACTACTACTTAGAAATATTTCCAAAAGTAATCAGTAGATGCCAATTTACTGGAAGCAAATAATTCATCAGTAGTTTACAAAAGTTCTTTCAGTAGTTTTTGTCCAATAGTTAATTTTTCTAGCGCGAAATTGAACTCTCTCTCATTAATGATTAGTGATAATGAGAACATTAAAATTCGCACATAATTCGCGCATAAATAATTTATCTCCAATAAAAAAGTTATATTTTAAGATTGTGTTGAGACTAATTTAAGGTGAGGTTGAGTCATGAATCCTTTGGGATAAGGATAATTCTTTTTTGTTAGGGTGAAAGAATTTTTTATACTATTTACGGTCAAACTTCCCGGTGAAAGTTTATGCGAAAACGTGTTAACTTGGGTCGGTTTGCGTTAAGGGAAATTTTTTACTAGAAAATTGCAGTAATGTTTATTCGAACTAGCAAAGAACAACCGGACACGACGCGAACGAAAAAAAATCAGAAAAAGCATAAGCTTTTCTTACCCACCGACAAAAAAGCTCGAAGCTCGCTTATTCAAGTCAATTACGTAGAGGAAATAAGCCTATGCATATAATTTCACGCGCGAGTAGACTCAAGCGTGCCCTCGTCAAAAGCCCGGGGAACCCGCAGGAATCCGGACGGAAAAAGTCGACCGCGGGCCCTCCCGCGCAATCGCGGCGTCGGCCGCATCCTTCCTAAGCGCGAACATACACATTTTCCCTCCCTCAAACACGGACTTCGCTTACCCATTTTTTACTTTCGTTCCGCGATATTTTTTTTTTCCCTCGCTGTACGCAGCAGTGCATCTTAGGCGGCACTCCGTGAAATTCTTTCCTTGCCTCCAGGGCCAGTTATTTTTACATTTTATTCTGCTGTGAGATGCATCTCAAAATGTATATGGAGTTAGAAGTCCAGTTTTTTACTTGACAGAATTCTCTCTATCTCGTTTTATCACTCTCGCTCTCACTCTCAATCTCTCCCTCACTTTCTCATTCTATCTCACTCTTCCCCTCATTTTCTTATTTTATCTCACTCTCTCTCTATCTCCTCCTATTTCATACGAATCCGACTCAAGAAAGGCCAAGAGAAGGAATGATAAAATTATATTCCTTGTTTACATTGCACTCGCGTAATCATAATGCACAGGGCGCTGATGAAGGTTGAGAGATAGTATAATTCAAATGAGTTCTCTCTGTTTTTATCTTATATTACTCAATTATTTCAGTTTTAATTCTGAGCAGAGACTCTCACGTTATCATTTCGTTGTAAAGGAACTGTGAAGTAGCTTCTTGTGTTTTATAAAATATAAATATGACTACGTTGCACATCCTTTTTCTAACGACCTAATTAAAATGCTATAAAAATGCTCGACCTTAAGTATTCGAAGCTACTCGGCATGACCTATAACTTTTCGAATGAAGAGTAGCATAATCACGAAAGACATTTTAGGAAATTTGGTACAAAAATCGTTGGTTGCTTGAGGGGACCTGGTAGGAATAAGTTTTGAAAATAATTTACCGTCGTAAAGCTTCCTCTATGAAGAAGTAATAGACAATTTCATTGTTGAATTCTGAATTTTACATGAATAACTAAATTACTAATATTAACTAGCGGAAATTTACTATAAATACACGGAGAGAATGAGTAAGTAAAAATTGCCAACCGTGTAGTAAAAATTACTAACCTCATAGTAAAGATTGCCAA
>JAWWEN010000020.1:119280-131820 GCA_035582955.1 Sycophila texana
GTGTGTGTGTGTGTGTGTGTGTGTGTGTGTGTGTGTGTGTGTGTGTGTGTGTGTGTGTGTGTGTGTGTGTGTGCAGTAATTGAATAATCCTCCTTTTATTTTAAGTTGTGAACTTTCGGGTGGGGAGGGGATTTTGTTTTTCAATTTCCGCGCCGCCAGTATAGAATCGAAATAGTTTTCTAATACTTATGTTAATTCTGGCAGCCACTGAAACTGTTTCAATTATTCCGCTTAATTTCGGAGTTTCTGAAGTTGTACGCATGTACCGCATTCGTATATTGTTTTACAATTTCGCTGCGGCAGCTTCCGAGCCATTAAAATTCGTTTGATTTCACTCGAATTTACCGAGATTTAAGCATTGATATTTACAATAGGATTCCATCTTTCAAAATTATTATTAAAACAAAGCCTATTCTTTTCTTTTAAATTTGCTGCGAACTATTTAGAAGAAATTTCATTATTTAAAGAACAAATTTCCGGTTAAGTGGCGCCGAATTACGAAACGATTTAAAATATATGTAATATTTTACTTTGAATAATCAATAATGATCATATATATTTTTTTAAAATTCATTAAAATTTCTAATTATTCTGAAATTGATTTTAAGTAAGAATCCTCTCTTAAAAAAAGGATGGCAGGATGTTGTGAAGCATTTTAAAACGCGATTTGATTGGAGCGTGGGCATATCCGGTTAAATGGCGCTGAATTTAAAAATCTAACCTCAAAAATTTTAAATGCGATTTTAAAAAGTGGACGCGCGGAGCGCGTTGGATATTGCTAGTATTAATAAAAAATATGTGCCGTTCTAGTTAAACTAAGATTTCTGTTTGATTAATCAATAATCTTTATGTCTATTTAATTTCATTAAAATCATTAACGAAGTAATCAGTGAATTTTCTAATTACTCTGAAATCCAATTAATATAAAAATAAGTGTATTGACATACTAATCTAAAAAATGTTCGCGAAACTCGAGTAATTGTTATGAAAATTCTCAACAATCGCGCCTAGCGTCACATTTAAAACTGAAGGATGGCGGAATTAATGAACGACCCGCCGCTGGGTAGTTGAAGTTATCGGGCTGGCCTTTATCGGGGCCGGCTACCGGCGGCTTTTCCCACTGGCATCGTCATCACCTTATAAAGGCCTACTCGAGGCCGACGGTGCGGCGCGGCCCATCGACGCTCTTTTCCAATTACGCTGCAGGCCGCGGCTGAGTCGAGTCCTTTATTATGAAGGCCCGTTCGCGGCAACCGATCTTCCCCTCGCAAATTCATGACTCCGCAAGCTAATTACCGGCGCACGCTAACCACCACAATGGCCACCGACGAGGATGGCAGGATCGTTTGGCGACTCCGCCACGCATAGCCGAGGACCTCCTATAGTGCGCGAGACTGTGCCTCCTTTCCCGATTCTCATCCACGCTGTTCGATCTCTATTATACCATCACGTTTGTGGTGTTTCTGATCATATTCATCTTTTTTGTTTAATTAATAAAAATTATTATTATTATTATTATTATTTTTGTTTCGATGAATGAAAATTTTTGAGATTTATTTATTGATTTTCAAGATTTTAATTAAAATTACAATTTCTGTAATTTTATATCTGAATAAAAAGTAATTTAATTTCGCGTTAATAAATATCTCTTTTTAATATTCACTTGATTTTAGAACTGAATTTTCAATGCTTAAATGCAAAAATATCATACACGTTAAAAGTGCACTAAAATATACAACGTATTATTTTTCCTACATAACTATGAATATATTTTTTCATTTCCAATGACAGAAACAGAGATTCGAATTTTTATGCTTATACATACATGTATTGAACAAAATGTTTTCGTAATTCAAATGGATATCCGAACGGGATAGGGAAATCAAATATCGAAATTGAACTCGCAGTCCTTCTACACTGGAGTGTCAAAAGGTAGATATTCCTCACCGTTACAATTGATGTAGAAGCGAAATCCATGTTTTAAATCTTTTTATAACTAAAAAAAATTTGTTAAAAAAAATAACGAACTTCAAATTTCGCAACCGAATGAATTTTTACAGTTTTCATTAAAGCAAATTTTTTTAATTCCAATTACATTCAATCTCTTATTTTCTCATCGATAGAAACTTTTCGTATTGGTGTATTTTTCAGAAGCCTTGGGGCTTTATCTAAATTTTGAAATTACGAGCCAGTTGCTTAAATTTTGAATATGATGTAATTGTGTCTCAAAAGTTTATCATTAAAAAGAAAGTAAAATTTGTAAAAGTATCGAATGTCTACAATTTACTAAAATAATTGAGAAAATCAGTACTATATTAGAAAATGTATATTAAATTAGTAAAAAAATCAGTACATTAAATTAAATAAAACAATCGAACTCCACAAGAAACAACTGCAAGTTTGAAACATTGCGAGTATTTTGCGAAAATAGCTGAGTAGGAAATTTTAATCCTTTGAGTAGATATCCAGTAGATAAAGTAAGGTAAACATTATTTCTTATAAACATCGCGAACAAGGCAGAATCAGTCAATATGAGCCTTACTGATGAGTCCAGTAGGCTGATCTGCGACGAAAAACGCCGATAGTTTATTTGTAAAATAATCCCAAAAATGTACTATGAATATGTGCCAGTAAAAGTATATTAATTTTCCTTACAAAATCAATTCGTTCCATCAACAGAAAAATAGTAAATTTTTAACCTATTTTGCTCAAAGCACTAAAACAGATCCCCACAAAGAAAGCACGAACTTTAACGGCGCTGAATGGACGACACACAGACCTACCGAGCCATCAGCCTCGGATTGTCCAGTCTATATCGCGCATTGCGTCATCCGATCGCGAAACTCAAACGCTCCAACTTGCGGCGCGGTGTACGGGGGAAGAGGGTGGCCGCGAGTCCGACAATGAGCGTCGGCCAGCGGGGCATGCGTTTATTGGTGACGACGAGGAGAGCCCTTTGAAATGTGGCCCGATGTGATTGGCGGTTTGATTATCGCGTTTACGAAGCGAATGACACGATACCCGTTCCGCCTCGCACCGTCCGTGCGGCTTCGTTAAAAAAAAAAAGAAAAAATAACGATCCCTTGTTCCGGCCGATGGTCAACCTGTTTGTTGCGCGGGTAATGCGAGCGTTTGAGCCACTTCTGAGTGGAGCTCGGGAAATTCGAGCCTCTGATTTTTACTGCGCTTGAAAGTAGTTTGATAAGAGCGTCTATTGAGCTGGGCTTTGAATTGTCCGTCAGTGGAGCCGTCGAACCTCGGAGTACTTTACCATTTCTTTTTTAAATACTCGATTGATTAAAGACTTAAAAATAAAATTGGTTGATTGCAGCTGATTTTTGGTAAACATTTTTTTTTTTTTTGTTTAATTTGTTTTCTTCTCTTGTGAAATTTACAACTGAGAATTTCAATTGAGGCATTCAGTGGGAATTTACATCCCGATGTAACATCCGTATTCTTTATGTGGACTTATATCCAATGCCTCAATGATTTTCTCAGAAATTAGATAATAATACCGTTATTTTACAACCTAGTATTTTACATTTTCCTAATAATTAATTTTTTGCATTTGATTCTGCGTGCCCCTAGTTATTAGTTAGTTTACGATTTGAACGGTATTTTTTTTTTAATACGTGGTATGTTATATTTCGAGTGTAAACAAAAGATCCCCGATCGTTTTATACTCGTCTTCATTTTTTACGTTAACCCCTAACAATTTTTGATAAATTTCTCGTCATCGTTTCGCAATCGTCACGATAACTGTTACTTGTTTTGCACATATGAACAAACTGTGCCGTCGAACATGGAGATATTTTATTTTTTTTTTCATCTCCATTAAGTCGATTGACGACTATTCGATAAATCACCCAAAAATAATCTCCTTCTCTCGTCGAATTTTCTTCAAAATGCGATTCTGTCAACTCACCTTTTGTTTTAAATTGATTTCAATAAAAGGAATAGTTTTCTAATAGATGACGAATTTGATTTGAGCATGTCGTAATAATATAATAATTAAAACTCAAAACGCTGTGCTTATTATTTAACAAACAGTCCATCGCAATTTATTAATAATATAAAAATTAGATAAGTAGCAAGTGTATATCGTTTAAATCATATAAAATTAAAAACTCTTCGATTATATCAAGTCTTGGATATGAGATAAATAAAAATATATATTCTCAAAATAATATAAAATATTAAAAATATTTTTAAGAATGTATTTATGTAAATACTAATAATAACCTAAATTATGTTACATTAACATTAATTGATAATATTGATTAATATGAATATTTTTACTTTGATGTCTCGAGATTTCTTTTACGGGTTACACAATTTTGTGATATTTCATTCGAAGTACTTATAAATATCTTTGTAGTGCAATTTACTAAGGACAGTTTATCGATAGACGTAGCAGACACGTTATTGACATATTATTTGACATGGTGTCATGCACATGCTGATGCGTCTCAAGAATCTTCATACTCTGGACATTGATATTATTAAACAAAATCTCCTCTGAAGCAGTGGAAACTTTAACTTATCTCACAATAAATTTTTCTTTAAAAAACTTAGGTAGATATGAAAATTTTAATTTAGAAGACATACTGAAAAAAAACATTAGTAATTTTAATAAAAGATTTCTTTAAAGGTTTGCCCAGTAAATGATCTTCTATAAATAAACTATACATATTTTTTTAAACTAAATTAATTTTGCTGTTTTAAAGAAATATGAATTTGATTCCCAGAATTTATTAAAACAATAATCAAAATTTTTCGAAGATAGTTTTCACCTCCAAAGCATATTTTCGCAGAAACTAAAAAAAAAAAAGTGGGAATATCATTTTTCGTTCTTCCTTTCGTCCAAAAAGTATCGTAAAAAAATCAATACATCCTTTTCCCCAATTAAAAACTCCAAACAAATTTTATCAAAATCTAGTTCCTCTTTAATCAAAATTTTCGAGTAGAACTCTCTAATGAACTCACGAATTACCGCACCAAAACTCGCGTCTCCCGTACTCTCCGAAAACACTTATCCATCGGCGCGTCAATTTTCCTCTTTTTTTTTTCTCAACCCTCCGAGAAACAAAAAGAAAAGGAATAAAAGAATCCACGTGGCTTACGTCGCTGCGCTCGGTCGAACGCGTCGGCGAAGCGGGCCGCTGGGGTGTCGACGTTCCGCGCCGACGGGGAGTTAACTTGGCGGCGGGCGACTGGCAAAACGAGCTTCCAGCACATTAACTCGCGCGGCATCGGCATTCGTACGTCATGAATCAGGGAGGCGCAAGGCCGAGCTTTCGAGCCGCTGGAGTGGGCCGCGCGGAGACGATTCCACCCCACCGGCAGCTCGATATCACCGAGGCGGCGGTTATATGCGGCTCGCATCGCTCGGATCGAGATTTCGAGGGGCGGCGGGAATCGAATGCTGATCTATCCGCCGGGAGATGACGACGGGGCTGTAGCTTTAAAATGAGGGAGAAAGAGAGAGAGAGAGAGAGAAAAAGAGAGAGAGAGAGAGAGAATTGTATGTAAATTTCCTCGCGGTTTTTTCAAGCTGATGGCTTTCTGTAACAAGTTTGACTATGATAATTTTCAAAATGATTTTCTTCATTGAGATGTGTATCTGTGGCTCAGGGAAAAACGTATTATAAAATTCATGTTTTTTTTTTTTAAATAATGGAAAGCTGGTGGTAAGAAAAATTGATTAAAAAAATAACGAAAATTAAAAGTTAGAAAGACTCTAATGATCTTACGGAGCCAGGTAATTTTCGCCACTCATCTACCATCTTATCATGAGGGGGACTGTCTTATTTGCAGTCTCTTAATAGACCCGCACAGAGGCTACGATGAAAGTGGAAAAGAAGTGTTTCGGCCAAGGATCAAATAAAATAAAAAAATAACGAGTTTTTTTTTATTTTTATTTTTTTTTTTTAATTAATGAGGTGAACTATACTTCATCATGTAGTAAAAATTTATATGTACTTTTAAATAAAATTTTTTATATACTTACACCCTGAAATATTGTAATTTTTCACAAAAATTAATGTTAAAGCTGCAGCTACAGTCACGAAGTATTAGAAAAAAATTAGTAAAAGTTACTATACGTGTTTAGTAAAAATTAAATTGTAAGCTAATTAAGTTCACCATTTTTGGCGGTGATTATTACTAAGTTACCACTTATTGTATCTCAAAATATAAATTTTTACCCTACAGATTGGTTCATCCATTAAAACTGCTATTTCTCCAAAGTAAACTTAATTCGTTTTTCCTCTTACTCACAGATCTATTATTCTTATTTAAACTTCTCTCGCAGTTCGAATTAAATTGAAAGCGATCGATTCTTTTTTTTTTTCAATATTTTCCTTCTATCGAATTCTGCGCGATCCAATTAAAATAACAAAATAAAATCCGCGCAATTTGCGCACCGCGCAAGAATTTTCAATATTTGCCTTGGCATCAGAAGGTCCGGTAAATAAAAAAAAAAAAGTAAAAAATAAAATAAAAGAAAAAAGAAAAATCTGAAAATAATCAAAGGCCAATAATTCAAATTCAATATTGAAGGAAATCATTGAAAAAAGGCGAGTCCACTTCAAAGAATCCCGATGCGGATGGGGAGATGCAAAAAAAAAGGCCAGAAATGGGAATTCACTTATATTAGCCTGAAAGCCCTCTCGTTCTTTCTCACTATGGAGAATTCCTGGACGCTCTATATTTCCCTTTTTTTTTTTATCCGCGCGTTCGTCGGGCGTTCGCCGCACGCGCTCGTGGGATTTATTAAAATCCTACGTGACCGCGGGCGCTGACGCCGACGCTGCAGAGAAATCGCCTCGTCGGTACTTCCACCCCCCACCCTCGCCCCAAAACTACTTCCCTCTCTCTTTTTCTCCCGTTAAACCTCCCCACCGCTCGACTCGTGTCGCGTGATCGACCTTTGCGTCAATTCGACCGGCCGTTCGCGTGGGGATGGATTTTTTCGTTCGCGCCGCGCGCTACTCCTCCTCCTTTTTTTTTGCCTGCGCCAGGAGGGCGCGGGTGGAGGGGAGAGGGGGTGAAAAAAGTAGGGCGGGAGGAATTTCAATAGGTTTCACGAGTGCGTGGCCCGGCGTGTCGCTCGCCGACAGTTCGCCGGAGAATTCGAAATTTCACGGCTCCGCAACTTTTTCGATAATTGATATTCGCGCGTTCATTGAGAGTTTTTTCTCCTGCGAGTTTTTCGAGCCTCCTTCACCTCACCGCCGTAGGATTTCGGATTGCCGTAGCCAATTTCGGATCTAGGCACTCGGTGGTGACGATGTGAAAATTTCAGCTGATGTTTGTCTGGAGTGTGTGCGACTCGCGGCGCGAGGATTTATTTATTGTCTAATTCAAGCAAATTGCGCATTTTTTGTTCCAAGAATTAATGCGTTTTTACTCTCTAAATATGAATTATAATTTATAGTGAAATTTACGACGAATAAGCGAGTACACTTCTTATACGTGATAAATCTTCTACTTACTCGATATGTGGAAGAATTATCACGAAGAATAAAAGTATATATTCACTTATTCGAAGTGAATTTCAGTTATTCAAATTTAAAGCGCGAATACACTGATAGAAATATTTTTTTTTTATTTAATAATTCAACAAAGTTAATAAGCACAAGTAAATGAGCATATAATGATATTTTAAAAGAACTAATATCAGTAATGTTGGAAATACTCAAGTGAAGAGTATTCCACTGTCTTTTTTTAACCTATTGCAAGTAGAATAAAAACCAATATTCATATGACTAAACTCTCAAGAATAGGGTGAAACGTACGTGAATTGTATAAAACACATATAGACGAGAAAATATTAACAAGAGTGGAACTGCTAAAATATCCTCGGAGGATTTTAAACATAAGATACAAAGGCTTGACAGTCTGAATTTGAAAGTTGGACGCAACGCTGTGTAATTATGGTCAATGAGGTGCATAGGACAGTTATTTTTAAATGCAATAAATTTAAGAAACTTATGCTGCACCGACTCGAGCTTACGAGAATAACAAAGAAGATATGGTGACCAGATTTGTGAACAGTAAACGAGATGAGGTATAACTGTTTTAGTAAAAATCACAAGTCGTTTAGTAAAAATTACTGAACTGTTTGTGAAAGTTTCTAAACTTTTCAGTAACATTGACTGAAAATATAGTAAATTTTTCCAGACAGTGTATTGTAATTTTTATTACATTTATGGAAAATTTTACTAAAAAGTTTAGTCATTTCTTGCGAAATGTCAGTCTGTGATTACTTTCTCAAATAGTCTAGTAATTTTTACTAGACGAGTAGTCAAACAGTTTAGAAATTTTTTCTAGTAATTTTTACTAGACGATTTGTAATTTTCACTAAAACATTTCTCTGTATATTAATGTGTACATTAATATTTATTAATTCAACAAAATCTTGAGATTTTTATTTCATTTGTTTCTCATGTCTGTCGAGCGCGGAAGGCAAATACTATACTGGGAAACCTCCCGGGAGGGCAGAACGCGACGCTTTGTCGATTGCTGCGGAAATTCGCGTGCGAAAATCAGCGTAGGCGTGAGTAATTTTTGGCA
Source organism: Sycophila texana (assembly GCA_035582955.1). Taxonomy (NCBI): domain Eukaryota; kingdom Metazoa; phylum Arthropoda; class Insecta; order Hymenoptera; family Eurytomidae; genus Sycophila; species Sycophila texana. Next base: position 127,858 of record JAWWEN010000020.1, read on the forward strand.
CCGATGCCTGCATTATATACATACTCGATGCGCGCGTGCACGATCCAAACGCTCCGCTGCACTTTCCGCTGATTGAAATTTATAAATCAGGCATCGCAGCTCGCATCGCGATCAAATAATGCGGTCTCCGTCCTAAATAGAGTGAAAGACGTTTTCGCGATGTTTACCCCAATTGCGGGCGCTCTCTGTTTACGCTGCACATTGCCGAGATTCGACTGCGCGCGCGTATTCTGATTACAGGGCGGAGATGAATTTTGGTTCCTGTATAGATTGCGCCGTCTAAATTGAACATTTCTATTTTGCAGAGCTACGTTGAATGCGACGCATGTAAACATAATTGCTGTTGTATTAAAATTTATATCTTCTCTCTGAATCTGAATTAGTAAAATTTCATGTATGTATAGTGATACATGGCAGGCAGTTTAAAAGTATCCCATTAATTGAAAAAGTGAGACAAATTGATTTGCTGGATCAATAACCGATAGAAACACGCCAAAATTTCAAATTTTTTAATAAGAAATAGTATAATTGAAATGATTATGATTTGTAAATAAATTAGTAGTTACAATGGTTATTAGTTATTCATTTATAAATAATTATTTATTTTATTTTAGTAGTTTGTACTGGTATGGCTATAAACGACTTACCCTATTGAAATTTTATTTTAAATAATTTTATTTTAAATAATCGTGCTCAAAAATAAACTTTTATTCCTGAACGCGCATAGCACGATCGATTTTGCTAGTACAAAAAAAAAAAAATAATAATAAAACAAAAACGCAACAATTTCCTGATCAAAAGAGACTTTGATTATCCACTCGCTGTATCGAGCGTAATGCTAAAAGTGGAATAGATGCAACGTTGCTTGTAAAAAAAAAAGAAATTGGCCGGTAAGTAAAGCATCGCATATTCTCGCCGCACCTCTCGGCTTCGGTTTAACTTTTGCTCTTTTTCCTGCAACGCCGGGCCCACGCAAAGGGAGAAATAATTCCGGGAGCGAAATTCATTGGGCATCGGCGAAGTTTTTCCCAGATGTGCAAACGACGCCTAAATAAAAAAAAAAAAAAAAGAGAGAGAGCCGAGCGACAAAATTAATGTCCTTGGCTCTCGGCTCGATTAAAGCGGAAGTCCCCGTTCGATTTGCCCGGCTTCTCTCCCGTGGGTCTTTCGTTTCCTTTTTTTTTTCATTCGGCACTTTTCCGTGCAACCGAGTCTCTCGTTGCGACGATTTTTTTTGCTGTTCAACTCGGCTGCTGGCTCCGGCTCTATATGTACGGGTCCGTTCGTTCGAGATTTTTCCGGCACCCGGTAGGTAGCACCGACTGGAGCGAGTTGATTATCTCGTATTCTTCGTGGTTTTCCCGTTTTTTGGGAAAAAAATGATTCTCTGGTGAATTACGAGTTTTCGAGAAAGAAGAACTTTTCTGGGTAGTTTGAAGATTTTAATCATTTTGAAAGCACTTCGCTTATAAGTTAATTTTTTTTTTTTTTTTTTAATTTAAATTTCGATCAGAAGAGCGGCTTGATTTTCACTTATTCTTCCTGGTTTTCTTAGTGTTTGGAGAAAAAAATGATTCGTCAATGAATTACGAGTTTTCGAGAAGATATTTTCTAGGTGGTTTGAAGATTTTAATTATTTTGAAAGAAGTTTGATTAATCAGTTTCTTTTTATTGAATTCAATTTAATTCAGAAAAACTACTTCATTTCTACTGATACTAACTACGTACTTCGTACGTTTTTGAGAACAAAAAATGCTTTGTTGGAGAATACTTAGCTTATTTTAATTGAAATTTCCTTCAGAAACTATTAAATTGAAGTGCGCTTCTTAATGGATGGCAGTTTGTAGGTATAGATACGATTATCGAGGAATGGATTATTTTTGAATTTTTAGTAAAAAAGTTTAAAGGAGTTTATTGTGCAGAGATTTTCAGTTTTGACTTTGACATGGAGATTGAAATAGCTTTTTCGCTTTTCATCAATTTTTGATGGAATTTAAATTTCCCTTTGAAATTCCAGCCTGCATTTTTTTGAATAACTAACAGGCGAGCAATTACAAAAAATTCGTAGAATATAATACTTCTCGAATAATACAGGAACATTGTCTGTATAGATGTAAATTTGTAATATTCATTTAATGTATTACCATACAAATTAAAAAAAAATTTTAATCTCAAATTGTGTAACCCAGACAGTTTAAGATAAAAATATTCATATTAAAAATATTATTTATTCGTATAATGCAACTTTAATACATATACGCGTAAAATAATCGAATGTGCTTAAAATATAAAATTTATTTTATTTTAATTAATAAATATAGTCTTTTATATTTGGTTTTCAAATGAAACCAGTGTAAAATTGGCATTAAAGGGATCACTTATATAACTGTACATATTCAATGATCTGTTGTCACTGTATATTAATTACAATGATTCTTTTTAGTCAGAGACCCTAATATTTTATCAATAATTAATACAAAAAAATGTATAAACTCGTATAACATATGTAAATCGATGTAAATGCATTGTAGGTTGGTTTCATTTTTCGCATGAAACGATGCTCTTTAAAAATTTTTTTAATTTAAAAAAAAAGCTTACGTATATTTTTAAATAAATAATTAACCATTTTAAGGTTATGCCTCCGTATTTTATCGAACAACGACAAAATCGATATTGTCAATTCATTAAAAATTCCAGCTTCAATTATAACATCAACGCTCTTTGAATATTTTCAATAATCTTTGAAATATGTAATAAATTTTGATAAAATTTTTCAATCTTTATGGATAAAGATAAAACACACTGACGTAAAAAAATAACGAACGCTTCAGATTTTCAAGCGAAGCTGCCTTTTGACAATTAATAACTAAACAGTCACTACTAAAGTGAACAATACGAAACAGTACAAAAAAAAAAAAAATGTAAGTAATTATAAAAATTTAATCATATAAAAAAGATACTAAATAAATTATTTCGTCCTTAAACAAAATGTTCTTAACAATTACAGGTAGAAAATAACGAAAAACGCCGGTTCGAGCTTTGAATAAAGGGAATTTAAAAAGAAAACGCAAAGAGAAACCATTGCTTGGAGCTTCACGCGGAAAACGCTGTGTAGGCGGTGAATCAAAAGCGTCGCCGGGCCGGACCGACGCGACGGGAGCGTCGGCGCCGGCGACGCCGGCAGTGCTGGTAATACTTCGCAAGTCGAAGAAGCAGTCGGTCGAGGAGGAGCCCGAGCGAGCCGAGGGCGCGCCCGAGGAGGCTGCTGAGGCGCCGCGCGAACCCGCGGGTCGCGCGAGCGCCTCGCGATCAACAAACCGTGACGATGGACAGTTTCGTCGTCTCTTTGGGCGTCGTCGAATAGGCGTCGATCGACTTTCTCGATTGTCAGATGCGCAGCGGATCGTCGTGGCCGTGGCTGGGCTTGTGTCGCGCGGCGCAGAAGCTCAGGCCGAAGCACAGCATCAGGAGCGCCACCGCCCCCACCAGCAGGTAGCTCGACCACGACACGGAGCACCTGCCTGTGAACGAAAATAATGATGGCTTAGTTAAATTTTTAGGTGAGGTAATGATGGATTATAGTTAAATTTCTGTGTGAGGTGATGATGAGTTAGTTAAATTTCTGTGTGGTATTTGACATGTATTGGGGATTGATGTATAAAGAATATTTCATTGTTTTTAGTACTGGCTAGGAGAGTGTCAACCTTCCAATTCATGGATTTGTATGAAACTTTGGAAATAGTTTCCTAGATCCAAATAATGAAACGAATCACCTTTAGCTTGATCTTATAGGCTTTTGTTTCGCAGATACAGCATGATCTATTAATATTGCTAATATAATCTATATATACGATATTTTTAATTGTGTCTTTTTAACAAAGGCCTATAATTGAGGAGCTATTTTGAATAAGGGCGTATGTGCAAAAACTGTGTTTTTAAATATTTCAATTTGAAAATAAATTA
>JAWWEN010000020.1:150040-165757 GCA_035582955.1 Sycophila texana
AAAATACGTGTCGATTATTTTTCAATATTCTATCAGACGGATATAATGGAATTTTTCACTATTCTTCCCAATTATGGACACCTTCGCAATCAGAAAACCTTCCGGTATATATGCCTTAAAATGTTTTTTTTTCAGTTTTGATTGTGAAGCCCGCGGATTCGCATATTATATATTCGTATTGTTCAAATAATTTATTTAAAAAGTATCAGTGGACTGTCTCGACTTTGTTGTGAATTTATCAGATGCAGATGATGGGTGGAGAATGGTTAATGAGGGTGAAACTATGAAAAATATGAGTTTTAAAAGTATTTTATAAGGCTGCAGATAGAGGATTATAATGAAATTTAAGTAAAAAAAGGAAGGCGTAATTAAATCTACTGTTTAATCGATTGGCCATTAAGAAGATATTTAGGTTGCTTTTATCGATTAAACTTTACTTAGCGGATGCGCGAAACAAGTTTCGAGTGTACAGCCGGTAATTAATTTATAGCAAACCACCGTTTTATCCTTTATTAAACTCAACTTCTGGGCAGCAATTTTAATATTTCAATTTTAATTATGACAATGGGTAATAATGCGATATTAGTTGAAAGAAGAATTTCATTATGGTGATGGTAGCTAACACTCAGACCGACGATATAACCGACTTTAATTCCGATACATTGCATTTAAAGTTCGAGAAGCATAATATATTCATTAACGATGCGCACTTGACAACTTTAATAAATTAACGCGTTTACCAAAATTTTGCCAGTTTAATGAAGATTACTGCGGCATAAAATTTAATTTAATTTTTATTACCTGTCCCCGAAATAATTAAACCCCATATGTTAAAAAAAATCGCGTACAAAGGGTCATTCAATGTAATGCGATCGTTAGCAACTTGTTGGCGTTTTGAGTTTGATAGTTCCTGCTGCTGTATAGTCATTCCAACTGTTTTTTTTTTCACTGGAATTGCTCATATATTAACTAACCAGGCAGTGCCATTATTGTTTAACTTTTCACTGCAAAATTCTTTACGGTGTTTTAAGAGGATATAAAATTTTTCTGGAGTTATTTTTCTTTTTTAAATTATTAAAAATTGTTAACAGTTATAAATAAAATATTACTTCAAACGAAAAATTAACATTTTTTTTCAATCTCTGTTCACCTTAAAGTACAGAAGAATATATATTTATAAAAAAATATTTAAAGATAGATCCCAAAAATAGCAGTAAGATACCTTCTTCAGCTAAGCTACTTGCTGCAGGTACTAAATTCTAAAATTAATATTTTTAGGTTCAGCAATATTTAGAAAAATCAGGACTATGATTAATAAAAATATCTGTACTTTTGTCAGATATCCTATGGGTTCACTTAATAATTACTACAAATTCGATAAGATGTCAATAAAAAATAAATATAAATCACCTCGATCGATGTTTCCTCGTTTATTTTACGAGTAATTCTGAGATAACACGATAACTTCCAGCGTTTATAGTGCACTGCCTGAGCAATCTGAATCGCCAGTCTTGCAGGACTTGGCTAATTCGGTTCCAGATAAACGTTTCCTTTCACGATCATTAAATTTCTCATTGTTTCGTAAATGCCATAGTGTAATCCATCTTATAGGCCAATAAAATTTTTCAAGTCCGCCTCTTAAACTTTGACGTTCTAATGTCACTCCATCAATAAAGTACCAATTCCGCAGTGTTTATTGTCCATAAATAAAATCTATATAGTAAGCCACATAAATTGCTGTTACGGACAGTTCGATTCCGAATTGAAAAAACACTGGAAAAATTAACTTTCAAATTAAAATTGAGAAACACAATAAATGTATTTCTTTATGGGAAAATAATTAATTAAATATTATAAATAATCGAGTTCCAGAAAAATGATTCTCTAGAATAGAAGCATCGGGAAAAAATTTCGGGACTTGATTGTAGGTATTTATCGGACTAGAAGTTTTATTATCAACCACAATAAAACGTGTGTGTCCATCGTATAACCTTCGGTCCTGCCTACTACTACTGTGTTCTCTTGAGTCTCGAAAAAGGGACTCGATCTCCTTCTATTATGGGATTTTCCTGACACGTCCTGACAGTCCGTGCCCGATCAAGCATAAGAAACAGTTAAGATCCTACGGATCGTACCATTTTCAAATGGAGACCGTGAAGGCCATATGACAAAACACCTTAAAATTTAGTATAAAATGACGGTAATTTAGTAATTTAGTATAAATTGAAAAAAGAAATGGTAATAGCGCTCTTGATAAAAGAAGTATTAATGTCTAGAACCACAAATTTTAAAGCGCATTACATATTTTTTTTTCAAGTACCCTATAGCATCAAACGTATACCTGATTAAACGTAAGTAAAATCATAGTGAAACCATATTCAGTGATGTCACGCGTGTAGCTTTAGTGTGCCCGAAATCTTCAAATATTTAAAGTACTGTGTTCATCAAGAAATATCTTACATTAAATTATACCGTTTTACACAATTTCTACTGGCTATGACCTAGAGTGCTCCAAAAACTTCAAATTAAGACATTCAATTTTATTTTATTCCTTTTACTATTGATTTCCATATTTAACTTCCAAATTCTTTCGACATCAAACTCAAATTAACAATGACGACAAGAACGAGAATAGCAAATTTTTTTAATTAAAATCAGTCGATTAAAAAGTCAATTCATCACAGCGAAGCAATTAAATCTCTCTTATCAGCAAACCGAATGAACTGATAGCGAAGAAAATCAAACGCATAGACTGCGGAATTAAAAGAGGCGGGCTGCATTTTCTCCTCCGTAAATTATTCCGTCGAGGCAATACAATGCGAATTGCCCGGAGGTAAGAGCGCGCCTGGAGTCGTCGGTCGTCTTCAGGGAGAAGCCCGGGGATTGGAGTAAGTATAGCGCGCGGCGGGATCCCCAAGATTTTGAGCGTCGCGACGTGCGTGCAAGTGAATTGGTTGACCGTCCCGGTTGTATATCAGGCCCGATGTATCCTCCGGGACGGCGCCGCTGCAACTGCTCGCGTCTTCTTCCCCCCGATTCTCCTCCGGGTGTGCAGCGGTGGCTCGGCGCCGCCCGGGAGGTCGGCCCAATTGAAGATTCGCTCGAGCGAACTTGATAATTCGACGGATGAGCGCTTCATGGCACGGTCGAGGCCGGAAAGGAAAGTAAGGAGACCGGGAAGAGAGGAGGGACGGCGAGGGGCGGGGATTCCCCGTCGAGATGACGGCGACGTCGTGGCTTAATAGTCGAAATCGAAATGGTATAATTACGGCTGAATAATAGATACGAGAGGTACGTGACGTTATTAACGGGGTTGGTTAAGTAACGAGCCGAACAACGCCCTTTGCCTCTAGCGTCTTTTATGGCCGCATTAATGGGCCCAAATTTCACCGACTGTCATTATTTCGCTCGTCGAAGGAACTTTTTTTTTTTTTTTTTTTTTTTTGCTTGATGCGTGATGAAATTTTGCGAGAGGAGTATCTTATTGAATCAAATAAATAGTGATGCTGTTATATTTGTCTAGTACGAATTGCAATAAACTAACATTGATGATGCTGGATATCAAACCATATTTCTGGAAAATGAGTAACATTTACGATTAATATAGTTTCATCATCTTAGCTACAGTTCTTGAACGAGTTAACTATTCTTATTTTAAAAATCTAGTTTGCCGATCTTGTAAATAGATTTTTTTATATAAATATGCAAAAAAAATTGTAACAGCATTCAACAATTTATTTTTGTTCCATTTAATAATAGGTTTTGACTTTCAACAATCTTTTAAAATTGTACATAAAGAATAACAAAAAATAAAAATATTTGATTTCGTTCAAATGTTCAATTTCATTTTTAAAACATTCTTTCTTATTATTGTAAAATTATTTTTGAATGTAATATTGCACTACTATAAATGTGTAAATATTTGAATTCATATAACAATAAAACATCAAAATATGACTTGTTAAGTTAAAATTTTGATTCATAGAAATACATCACTTTGCATATTATCAGTTTTATATTGATAAATTGTATATTGAATTTTCTTCCATACCTTTATGAGGATGATAACAAAGCCCTTCAATAAGTTTTTATTTAATCATATTTGAAAGCCATTGTTATTGCGTAATAAGCTTCAATATTTCAGGGATCGGTTTAATTGTCAGGATATTTCCCGACATAATAATAACTACTGAAAGAAATAGCGTCTGCACAAGTGCCTCTTTCAACTTTCAAATGGTGCATCGATGATGTGCCAATAAGTGGAAAAGGTACGGATGAGTTCTGCCACATTCAAGCCGTATACGTTTGAGAAGAAAAAAAAAGGAAAGGTAAATATTAATCGTCGAAGCGTACATACACTGCACTTTTCTACTTTTCTACTTATAAAATTGTAACAATTTGACAGAATTTCTCGGAATTTCATATTAATTAACCATCCACATTGTGTCAAATATTATAATATATTTTTGAATGGGGCGGTCTCGGAATTCCGTAAATGCATTTTAAAAAATATCCAAAATTTAGACTTTTTATTGAAATTGAAATAATAAAGTACAAAAAAATCAAAAAAATTCAGTAATACTGTTATTACATATCCGACAATATTATAATAATCGGAATAACTTTGATCCGTAGGATTTTTAGTTTAAATTTATACTTTTTATGCGTTTTTATTTTGCACCTCTTATAGAATCCTACAATCTGTAAACGATCTCCAATAAGTAAATAACCAGATAAAAATCCAAAGCTTAAAGACTTTTAAAGACTTATTATATACTTACGTTTACTGCAAAAAAGAAAGTATACACTAACGCTTCATCCACTACCTTAATTTTTCGTTTACATAAAAAAAGTGTATAAATAATTACTCAACACCGAAAAAAGAATTATTTATTATTACCATCATTTTTCATTGTCGATTGCCCTAAGGCATCCAAAAAAGATAATTTAACTTGTAAATCACCGTTAAATCCCCTCCTAACTTTACCATAATCGATCCCAGCCCCACCGATTTCGCGAGCATCTCTCGACGAGCAAAAAGAAAAAAATCGCAGCAGCTTCCACTAAACGAGCGAGAGGCACGTGAAAAGTGGCTCATCGATCGGCCGGCCAAGAAGAGAGCAACGAGCATTAGCCGGGGGGATACTCATCGCGCGAGTGCGAATTTAAAAGGGCGCCCCGGCGAACCCGATAAGTCAATTCGCGGCAAGCCGGAATCGCCCGGATCCCACCCCAACCCCACCCCCTACCCCTGATAAGTCGCGTTCGCGATCAAAGGACGAGACCACCGCTCCATTTCGCCCCGGCCAATAACTTCGGGGATTCGCGCGCCTCCCTGGTCAGGCTATATTGCCGCGGGAGCCGAGCTACCCCCTACAGTCCACGAGCTACTACCCCCACCCCCTGCCCCCCCGGCCTCTACGACCTACACTCCCACGTACGTAGTTTGTTACGGCGAGCGTATCCCGCAGCCGCTCGCGCGGGATTTAAACGGGTGAGGGCTTAAATCTTCCGAACGCGTTCGTTTAACGTACGCGCGAATGAAAATCTGCTTCATTTTGAGCGGCCGGCCCGGTCGGGTTTAATTGCGTCGCCGCGTGTTGTTTGCACGCGAAATTTCGCGGTTCTGCGCTCTCTCGCGGCCCGGGCGCGCCTAACGCACTGCCGAGTGGAGTGTTCGGCGAACGGGGATGGTTAATTTTTTATACGGTGACTGGTTGGTACGTTATGCGTAGTCTCGTGAATGTTTCGCTGGTGTTTTTTTTTTTTATAGATATTTTCTTTTTTTTTTTAACTTGTTTTCTTATTTCCGAGTATAGTCATTGAATTATGAATTATTGATGAAAAAGCTATGATATCTAGTGAACTGTATAAGGTATCACATGATTTAATCAAAATCGTATAATTAAATCACGTGATTTTTGAAATTACTTGATTTGTTGTCTCAAATTAATACGTGATTTGAATATCACGTTATTTAATTATCTGATTGGGAAATATCGCAATTTAATCACGTAATTTAACCAGGTATTTCAATCGAATGATAAAGTAAGAAAATTGTTTGTTATATTATTATAATAACCATTAAAGTTACTAGGTTTTTTTAGTTAACACTTTGAATATCACAAATGAAAAAAGGTTTGTCTTGGAAATATACGTAAATAATATATATTTCACTATAATTACTAAACCTGCAACTATAACATAATTTAATCATGTGATCTTATAACGCGATTAAATGTGTAATAATTTAAGACTAGGATGATTATAACTAAAAATAGTTATTTATTTATTTAATATTTCCATGGACTGGATAGTCCTTATAAGTACAATCTTGAAGGCACGTTGACAAGCATCAAGCTATGAGATAACGAGGTACTATTACCTAATTTTTGAGTGACGTATCACGTGACCTCCCTCCGATTCCTGACGAGCCATCTAACGATTTCAAAGAGACGTCACTCAAAAATAAAATGACGTCATCTCAGTGGTTAAGTAATGCGCATAGTACTCTTGATTTGTCAGTCTACACGTTACCTTACTTTTAAGGAAGAAAAGAAGATCTAGTATTTTTAACAGGTTCGATTAGAAATTATTAATTAATCGAACCTGTTAAAAATACTTCATTTATAATAAAAATATAAAATGATTGGGATTTTACGTTGAAAAAAATTAATATTATATACCATAATAACTTGATATAGTCTTTTTTATTTTAAATAATTTGCTTATTTAATTTTGATATTTGTCTTTTGAAAGTGTTAACCGATTTAAGATTATTTTATTGTATAAGTATGGTCATTAATTTTCCTGATGAAAATCGTCTAGTTTTCTCATACTCAATATAACTTTTTCTCAAACTGGTCATTCAGTGGACGAAAAATGTCTGGACGTTTGATCGATGGAAGAATATTTTTCAGCAGGAATTGTTTGTCGAACAAAGTAGAGTATAAGTATTTTTAGTTTTACATTAAAATCAAATTTAAAACGTATAAAATTTTCTTTTTTAATTTAAGAAAACCTTCATAGATTGTTATTGAAATTTTGAAAATAAATATTTTATCGCTGAGCTCCAGTAAGTTAATAAATTTATATAGCTTTCTAAAAGAAATGCGCGAGCAAGCTTGTAGCGGTGATTTTAACAAGCCACTATGAAAACCCGTAAAAAATTTTTTTACCCTCGCCGTAAAAGAAAAAAATCGATACACTGAATATTTTACGACATTTCGAATTCTTGTAAAATCCATTTTGCCTGCGCAACTTCTTTGAGGCTGGATTCACTCAGCGAGCGCTGTTCATCTTTTTTGATGTATCATTTCCTCCATCGAGAGACCGGATCAGATACTTTCGTAAATAAGTCAGTGTCAACAATTTTTTCCACACTTACCCTATGCACGTATCGATTTATTCCCCGATTTTTACAAGCCTCATAAATTCGCGAAGCACATCAAAAATTCATGTGACGAGCTTTCATCGACAGAGCAGTGTTCGGAACCCTAATGCACTTTTAGAAACATTGTCATTGACTGCCTTGAATTTCCTTTGTATCCGTTCTCCTTCTTTGTTATTCCACTAGCAAAATCCAACACGTTTCGCGCGTCTTTTTTTTTAATCGGATCGTATTTTCAATTTTTGAGATTAGATTTTTAAATTCAGCACCATTTAATAGGATATGTCCATGCTCTAATCAAATCGCGTTTTAAAATACTTCACAACATCCTGCCATCCTTTTTATAAAAAGGATTATAAAGGGTAAAAAACATCGACCTCCGCAGCTTAAATCAGTTCTCTTTCGACGCGTCGGCTGATCGCAGGAATATAGGTCAGTTTTAGTCAGACTGAACCTCACAGTAGAACTGAAAAATTTTGGCCAGGCGTAGTTATTATTGTATAGAAACCAAATATTATCAGAGATATGCATTAAGATTTTGCCCATTGCAGTCAGACTGCATATTTCAGTAGAAACATGCCAATTTAGTCAGACGTATTCAATAAATACATGCTAAATATAATCAAACTGTAGCATACAGGAGAAACGCGTCAATTTAGTTAGGCATATTAGTTACATAAGTACTAATTCTATAATTATGCTAACTAACTATACCAGCAGTAGTCAGACTGTATATTACAGTAGAAACATTCCAATTTAGTCAGACATGCAGTATGACTATGTCAGTGTACTCAGACTGTACATTTCAGTTGTTTCTACTGAAACGGTCTAATTTATTCATATACATATTTTCATTCAAGCATATTGTCAATGAGTGTACACTATAGTAGAAACGTGCCATTTTAGTCATATATATTATCAGTAGAAATGTACTAATTGCGGTTATAGTCAGATTGCACATTCTAATACTTAAAAAACTTCATTACGAACATGTCAGCTTTAGTCAGGCTAAATTTTTTCATCCTTTTCTTGGACCATCGGATGCCAAAAACATCGACTTCCGGGAGCCAGTCGTGCACTTAAATCCGTTCTCCTTCGACGGGCCGGCTAATCAGGACCGTGACCCGAAAACTTGGCTCCTAAATCAGACAGAGCGGTGCTCTCTCACTCTCTCCTCTTTTTCAATCAGGATACTAAACACTTTCAGGGGCGCTAAATCCCGCGCATTCGACTTTTACGAGCGACGCGTCTGTCGGTGGCGCCCGTGTTTTCTTGTAAAAATATCAGCAGCCCCGAGCTCGTCCATCCGTCCGCTCACGGAGGTCGGATGGGGCTTAACGCGCCCTCATCACGGAGGACGCAAAAACGCACTCGCCGAATAGTCGTGATCTAATGCCTTCAGCCGGAAATGTACATGCGGATGGGAAAAAACACGCGGCTGCTCGGAGTCTAATGTGCGAAGGAAGAAAGCTAGCTTTATGTTGTGAATATTATTTTGCTTTTTTTTGGTATGTGACTAATGAGAGATGAATAATAACAGGGTTTATTATTTTTATTAACTGTGAATTTTGGTTCATAAATATCGTTTGCAAAATTAGTATTTTAGAAATGCCAACGAGACTTTGTGATAAGCATGAATTAAAAAAAGTAATCCCTATACTGTTTAATGTGACAGAGAAAATTTAGGTAGGTTTTTCATAAGGAAGGTTTTTCGAAAAAGTTACCGTTAATTGTTAATTATTACTGTCAAAAATATCAAGCAGTAGATACTCATACTGCTGTAGACACATATATTCAGTAGAAAGATACCAATTCTAGTTGGCCGTAGTGAGTAGAAGTTTACCGGCTTACGTCAGACATATTCATTTGAAACTCGTATCCAGTAGAAATATGCCATTTTCGTCAGCCTTATTCAATAAAAACTTGCTAATTTTATCAGGCTTTCATCGTTTCATTCAATAGATTCCGAATCTTGTCATTCATATTCAGAAAAACAGACACATAGTCAGAAACGTTTACTAGAAATGGACCAAATGTTGTTGGATATTTTGGATAAGGAGACATTCAATTGAAGTCAGACTATAAGTAGCAGTAGAAACATGCCAAATGTAGTCAGACATTTCAAATTAGTCAGCGTTATTCAGTAGAAACATGCCAAATGGAGTCAGACATTTAAACTTAGTCCGCGTTATTCAGTAGAAACGCCCTAGTTTAGTCAGGCATATTCATTAAAAACGTACCAAATGTGGTCATATTCAACACAGTCATGCGTATACTGCCATACATTTTCACTAAAATTTGACTTCTTAAAAATTAGAGTTATTTTCAAAGTATTGCTAGCACAAACCGATACAACTTTTAATTGTCATAACCTGTTCTAGTATTCTTTAGTATTTATACACATTTTTACGGCCTAAAGTTAATCACCTCGTACTTATAGATATAAAAATCTACATGCATCAATCGTGCCAAAAATATGTTCTTATCGTTCCATCCCACTAAATGTGCAAAAAAAATGACCAATAAAGACCAGGAACGTGCCTACGACACTGCAGTTATACCCACTCCTGATGTTCAAACGAGAAAATTTCCCTTTCGCACCTCCGTCACTCGGAATCTCCTCTTTCTCTTCTTATTCACCGTTGTCTCCACCTACCCCGGAAAGAGGAGGGTGAGGAGGGAAGATAGCCCGCCGCGGCAACTCGAAAACTCATAGGCTCCGCTTCGATCGGAATTCGGTTAAGCCGCAGAAGCTCGTAAAGCACTTTCAGGAGCGTTTTCGGGCGATAAATTATCAAGCGACTCCCGGATTCGGCCGGGAAAAGTGGATGTAGAGAGGGACCCCCCCGAGCAAGGAGGCACCGGGAATATATATCAGTGCCGGGTAGAAACGTACAGGGAATTAGGAGTACAAAAAAGGGATACGAATCCGGAGGACGCCCAATTGCTACACAGGTGTGAATATCAATTTTTTAAACTAAATGCCATTAAAGCCCACCGGGGAACTTTTAATCTTCGACGTATTATCGAATTAATACGTTATATCGAAGAACTTCATTGTAGAATATAGAATGTTTATTTATTGTAAATTACAGTATTTACAAAAAAAAATGTATAGTGGATAGTAATATAGTACATTCACGTAATGTACTATACTTTATACAAATAATAACGTAATTGATTTAATGTATCAATTTATTTGATTAGACGACGTTTCAATGACTATTTTGTCACCTTCATCAGGTCTATAACACTGACCTAATTAATCTTTTGATTGAGCTCAGAAAGGAAGATTCGAGCAATGACCGTATGTATGCATTCGTTGTATGTATTTGAAAATTAAATAAATTACTAAAGGTTAAAAGGAATGCTTGATGTCCTAATTTGATAAATGCATTGTCGAAGCTGTATTTTATCACCACATCTACTTTTGTAAATTTGCAGAAATTGTTTACATCAAATATTTACAAAGGTCATCTGTAAATACCTAAGGCAAACAATTAAAGAAATTGACAAGTGGTTTTATCATACAAAATTGTTACTTTTAGTATTGTTTGTTACAAATTTTAGATAATGTACGTTTATTAATTTTTATAGATAATCATTATATTGATTTTAAACACTTTTAGTGTTAACGTATAGAAAGAAGAAATAGCTTACTTGTAGTAAGTCTCCGAACGCCATAGTAATGAATACGTACTTTTTGAAATTTTGAAAAATGTATTAAATTTCAAAGATGAACATGAAAATTTCTATCATTCTACATTGTATATATAATTTTAATTTGATCTTAATGTGCAGAGGAGATAATTCGATATTTTCGTTAGATACCATTTTTAAAAGTTTCACATCAAAACAATTAATTATCGTTAAAGGCAAAAATATGAGTAGCTATAAAAATCAAATTGATTTACTGTTTAAAAAGGCTATAACATTAATTCCAGCAGTTACCATTGAGTTAAGTGCAGATAATAGTGTAAATCAGTATAGAATAAAGAATACCTTATCAAAAACTTATATCATTTTACACAAAGAAGACATGCAACAGATGCATTCTAAATGCGTTTTTGATCTTTTAACCGACATTTCTCTCAGATCACCAGAAAAAATCAATCCTAAGTGTTTACTGATAGTCTTCAGTGACAACAGTACTTTTACCCACGAAGATACATACATCGCACAATTTGCTTGGTCATTAAGATTTTTGGATTTTACCATACTGAAAGTGAACGCGAACTTCTCTGTCAACTGCCTTAATTTAAATCCATTTACAAAATTTTATAACACAGGAATTTTATATGATGTGAATCAAATATTTCCCGATAAATTGAACAACGTATACAAATATCCTCTCCGCATATTTGTTCATAATACACCTCCGTTTATTGTTTTAAAGAAACTAAATGGTACGGATGAAATAGTCATCGAAGGTATCTACAATTACCTAAGAATTGTCGCTGAGAAACTAAATTTTACATTAGACGTACAGTTGATTCCTCCATCAGTGACTTTTCGAGAACTGATAAAATTTCACATGGACAGTTTGGAACATAATATTGAGCAAGTCACACCAGTGTCATTTAGATACGCAACATTTCAGAAGTACAAAGTACCAATGGGTTGTGCTGTTGACGTTTACAGAGACGCTTTCATAGTACCTGTGTTACCAAACACCCAGAACAAGTTTTCATCTTATTACATTTACATACCCAGCCTGATTCTCTTGGTCATCGTTATATGGTCTTACGGTTTGGAGCAGCTTTTTAATGCTCAATCGAAAAATTATAGAAATATATTTCGAATTACTCAAATTGTATTGAACATACCCGTTTCGCAACCCAAGAAAGATTTCGGAAGGTTGATTTTCATCACAATAGTCGTGCTGTCTTTCCACATGTCACTGTACTTTTTCTCGAGCTTAACGGACGTATTGGGTATAGAAGAATTAAAATTTGAAACCTTAGATGAAATTGTTAAATCCAAAATACCTGTGTATGCGACTACGTTGAATCGAAAAAATGAAAGCGAACTGAAAATGTTCTACAAAAATATACGCAAAATAAACAGCACTTCTGCTTGCATAGAACTGTTAATAAGAACAAAACATGCTATTTGTTTAATGACACGCGCTGAGGCGAAGTATTTAATTTACAAATACTCTAGAGTGGATGGATCGCATGTTATGAAGTTGGCAAAAATGAAATTTGAAAATGAATTGACGGTGTTTCTTTACGAAAAAGGATCACCTTATATCGAGAAATTTGAAGAAAATGTAAGGCGCCTATTAGAGTCTGGTATTGCAATAATTTGGAATATGAAAAGACATAAAGTTCGAAATATAGAAGACTTGATTTCTGAAGCAGTTGTAAATTTACAATTAATTGAGATAATATTGTCTATTGGATTGTTTACTGCAACAATAACGTTTCTTTTAGAATTAATCATACACACACTATCTATCTAGAAAAAATGATATTCATTTGTACGTACAGATCGGTCCATTGAATAAACTTTCACTTATTATCGGTTCGTATTGAATAAACTTTCACTTATTACGCTTATGTCAATGCATAATTCATAACTAGAAATAAACGAGGTGTTATTAATTTCTTATTATTGACCACTTTTGGTAAAATTCTAATAAAAAATCACGCATTCTGACAAGATTTTCTGATTAGTTCTGATTTACTATAGATTTAACGATACCCTGACTTTATTGATAAATATCTTCAAGATGCACCCAATACGCTGAGTTTTAATATGTAACCTGTGTTTTTATAAGCACGTTTGACAAATAGTATACATCCACATCTCAACCTACGTGTAAATGATAATCAACGATTTTTAAAACTATATGTAATACAAATATAACATTAATAAATAATAATCAATGTTTTGCTACTTATCCTTTATGCCTTTTCTCACTCGGTACTTCTAATCTAGAATATATAATCATAAAGAGGAATATTTATTTTTAAATTTTAACTAGAGTTATTTACATTAACTCTAGCCCTATAATTTTATTCAATGAAACATATATCATAATGATTTTAATTTTGAATACGCGGTAGTGTAATTAAAAGAAGAAAACCATCTTGAATGATTTTTAAAATGAATTTTCTCATTAAAATCGTCTTCCATTAATTACAACAGTATTGTCGAAAGAAAAGCAAAATCATTGTAATCGCGCGAAAATTAGTTTATTTAAACTAAATTTTTAAAAAGAATAAATACGTTTTAATTTTACAACTGTTTTATGCAGCCAGTGAATAATAATCTGCGGAGCAAAACTGCGAGTTTCTACTTTCTCCTACCTCTTCGTTTCTGTACACCAGAAAATGTTTCGAAAACTTTTTAAATCCGTGACTTTCAGATGAAAACTCTCTTTAAAAGGAAAGTTTATTTATTATTAAGACGTATCTTGCAGTTAAAATTTATTTCGCAAAAAGAAATTTCGTTTTCTCCCGTTATATTCAACGACGTTTACAAAATTACAATTGTTATAAGCACACCGCTCTCACTTTAAAAGTTTCATACACTTAAAAAGTTTAAAAACACATTTATCACCGGTGAAATGTTAGCCCACTTACTTTCACATTAGTCAGCCTACGTTCTAATACACTCAATTGTTCATCTAATCCAAATTCCAAGCCACAATGGCTGCTGTACATTATTACCCTACTATTGATAGAACCCACTGTATATACACCGCAAACATAAGCAAATTAAGCCCCATTTTCAAAGTGCAGCAGTACGCAATGGCACTAACCCAATCAAACAATAACAGCATTGATGTATAAAGAGCCGATCAAAGCGCGCGGCTCGGGCCGAGAGCCAGTAATTGAGGAAGAGCCTCAAAGGAATCGCGTCGCTTAAAAGAGTCGAGACGAGAGACGATAAAGCTGATTGGAATGCTCTCACAAAAAAAAAAAAAAAAAAAAAAAAGAGGGGATGGCTCAAGGTAAGGGGAGCACAGTAGTACTGAGACGAGCAAGCACTCGGGATAGCGAAGCGCGAATAAAAAAAGAGAGACAAGAAGCCCGCGCGGCGAAAGAAGGAAAGGAAAAAGGAGGAGAGAGAGCCAAAGCTGCGAGAAAAATCTCGCGGACGCTCCCACCATTTCTCGCACCTTCCACACTTCTTGTCAGCCTCTCTCCCTCAGCTTTTTGCCCGGGTGTTTATCCGCGGCGGGCGCCATAACCGTTTGCTATTGACTTTCATGCCACGACCATTACCATAAGTTCTCCGGCGCGGACAGTCGAGGCCGCGCAAACTCGCCGGCTCTATGGGTGCGCGCTGACCGGACTTTGAGATTTTACGGGGTGGGGGTGCTGAGGGGATGATGTGCTCGGAATATCGAAGTAATTGCCACGGCGCACTTGAGAACTCGCGTGCCTTGACGGCCTCTTCTCGCGGACATATATAGATATCTATATCTATATCTATAGCTATATATAGCTGCTTCTTGCCCCCTGCTTGCGCTCTGCCCTCTCCGCGCGAGCCTTATTTATTGTTATATCGAGGATGGATCCCCCTCCGGCCGGTCGGCGGGTGTACTCGAAAAGATTACCGGGGACTTGGCGAGAAACGCGACGGTATTGAGAAGTCAGCTCTACTCGGGCCCTGCGGATGGGACGATTCGCGTTTCCAGATGAAATGATCGAACCTTTCTCGTACTTCCAAGCCATCCCCGACGACGTATATTACCAATGATCTTTTATCTTGGAATTTTTCCTTCTTTTCTTTTTTATATTGGTCGAGATAGTTTTATATTTATATACTTATTTCGTCTTATAGTTTGTCGATCGATAAGGTATTGTCGGAGTTAATTAAGCCTTAGAGGATGGGCATTTTTCTTTATTAATTCTATTACGGAATTAAGTGGGTCCATATAATGAATCTATATGCGACCCTCGTGATGTCCAAGTTTGTCGGTGGCCAGTAAAGCTGCCAGGTACGGAGGTCCTAAAGAGGACTAAATAGGGTTAAGCATTTAGATTGAATAAGCATTACATTACATTGTTACAGTATAATGAATGTTTTTATAAAAAAAAAAATTGTCACGAAAATAAATGCCATTTGTTTCGAACAAAAGGATTACGTAGATAAGATATTAATTATTACTTATTTTAGCAGTTGACACTGCTAATAAATTTTACATATTTTGTTTGTCATAATAGGATAACATACAACAAATGTCACGTGCTCGTATGATACCTTATTCTATTGTTTGTCTTCTTTAACAATTTCTTATACACTGAGAGAAATGTCTAGTAAAAATTACTATGCTGTATACACGGAGAGAATGAGTAAGTAAAAATTGCCAA
>JAWWEN010000020.1:165857-181212 GCA_035582955.1 Sycophila texana
TCCATTTAAACCGTTTCTTTATTTTAATATTCCGAAGCGATTCGCGCAATTTTTTCGTGGTTAGGCAAGAATTCTTCAAAAATGGCTAGGGTTACTGGACTACATGCAATTCTAAATAAATGAAAGTAGACAATCCAAATATGGCGAGACATGAGTTAGTTAATTAAATTAGTTAACTCAACTTATTCTTCAAATGCTTAAAATTGAAAGGAGAAAGATAACTATAATAAGATCTTCTAAACAAAGTTTATCGATCTTGTCTCATATATGCATATTTAATAACCAACTGTAAAATATTTCCGCTAACCAGAAACTATATCTCGTAAAAGAATTAACGCTGTATTCCAGTCTCTGAACCAATTCCTCAGCATTACAGAAAAGTGCGATGTAAAAAAAAGATCAAGTAGTTTCCACATGGCCGCAAATATTACTTCACAAAGGATAATTATATTAATTAATAGCCGTCATTAGAGTCTTTAATGAAGAAAAAAGAAGCCTCGGTATTTTTGTCACAGCGGAACTTTCGGCGGAAACTTATGAAAAGTTCGTTGAGCCCCGGCGAAATTGCCGGCGCGACTTTACCCTCTCCCACTTTGAGATTTCGATATGAGCGTTTAGCGCAAAGTTTTTCCGACGAAGTGCGGATAACAGATTTTCTTACGTACAAACACGCGCGCCGGGGCTATGCGCGCGACTCGAACAAAGTTGAAACGCGCGACTAAGTATCCGTTAAGTAACGGTAGCGGGGAAACAGGTTAACTGAGTCCTCTTGGGTTACTGAGAACAAAAGGCAAGCATTAAAGTCAAACTAAGTTTGTAGTTAGGATTACTATCAGCTATCCTCCCTGCTCTACAGTAGTTCCGCTAAGCAGTAATTAACAAAACTGTTAAAGTAACCGGATATATATATTTTTAAGCGGCTGCTGCGTAGAATGGGTATAAGTTCGACGATGGCGAAGTTGATAAGGTGAAAATCGTGCGGAACACTAGTGCACCACCGCAACGCACTTGAGCCTCGTCTATATAGTATGTGCATGTAATCAATCGCACAACCGGAGATTGAAGGCCGAATATACGATTTTCGCGTTTAAATAATTTATATATATCAACAAGTCTTGATGAAATAATTTATAAAATATACATAATCTGATTTATCTGCATCTGATTTTATTACTTCGATTCATTTTCAGTCTCGACATTAAACACAATGTTTAATGTAACACCAGTACTTCTTGTTAAATTGATTAAATAATGAAAATGTAATATAGATATTGTCGCATGAAAATGAGAGAATTCATAGAAGATATAGTATTTGATTAATTCTATTCTTATGCTTGTGTTTATATTTGGTTTTTGTTACTTCGATTTATTTTAAACTGCACAGATGGGTCTAAGTTCAGTAAAAATTCTTTAACGAACGTCATAGATTTTATTGAGAAAAAATTATACGTATCATAAATCTAACGAAGGAAAAGATACATCACGTCAAAGATATAGAATCAGCTCGTTCTGATTACATGTGGTTTTTATCTACTTCGATTCCTTTTAAACTGCACGGACATCAATCAAAATATTTAGTGTAACTGTGGGTCTTTTTGCTTATATAATCAAATGATTTATACATATTACCAAGTCCAAATGAAATAATTTCCCCAAGATGCTCAATCTGGTCGAGTCTGATCATATCTGGGTTTTACTACTTCGATTCCTTTTAAACTGCACGGACATCAAACACAATATTTAGTGTAACTGTGGGTCTTTTTTTTTATACAATTAAATGATTTATACATATTACCAAGTCCAAATGAAATAATTTTCGCAAGATGCTCAATCTGGTCGAGTCTGATCATATCTAGATTTTACTACTTCGGTTCATTGTTAACCGCTTCGGCATAAAACGCAATGTTTCATACATCTACTGTTTATTCCAGCTATTTTTGTTAAATGATTAATTAAGTAATTAAATAGTAAATACATTATTGAATAAAAGTGAAAAAATTCATCAAAGATGTAAAATTGTTAATGGCTTTCTTGTCTTGTTTTAAATTTTTTCATCGTAAAACGCAATGTTTAATATAAGTCTAGTTCGTCCTATTGAATAATTTAATACATATAATAAATAATTTATTTCTTTATTTAATGAGAATAAACGGACTATAAGTCCTTTTGAAGTTACAAAAAAATAGACGTGGCTTACACGCAGTACAGTTCACTTAAATTAGTACATAAGCTCGTTCTCAAATTTATATGCACCTATTGAAGTTTTTCCGCGGAGAATTTGCGCCTGACTGACTACACCTGGAATTTACTACTTCAGATAATTTAACGCACTTTGACATTAAACACAAAACCCTCTTTGTATTAAAATTATCCAACAATTAAATAATAGATATTATTCAATGAAAATGAAAAAAAAAATTATCAAAGACGTAAAATCAAGTTGTGGCTGACCACATTCGGATGTTACTACTTCAGCTCATTTAAGTAACTTCGTTATCGAAAGCAAAATTTAATGTAATCCGTTACGAATGACAAAGATCATCAAAGGTACAGAATTGCCTCGTGTTTGGTCACATATCGCTTTTACTACTTCGATTAATTTTAAAATGTATGAACATCGAACACAATATTGCTGCTTGCAAAGGTATGGTCATAAGATAATCAATCGCACGGCTGGAAGTACACTGGCGAATATACAATTTTAGAGTTTGCGATGAATACAGAAGAAAATGGAGAAAAAAGAGAGCTAAAAGGAACATGTAAAATGGGATATAGGGATACATTTCTGTGACTCGAAATATCTGTTATGCTGAGACTGTCTAATGGAGCTGGTCTTCAGTGCGACGAGTGAGCAAAAAAATCCTCCCTCCTCTCGAGGGTTCGACGAATAAAAATCGATGCCTCTATCTCGAGTAATTTTCATCCGCTCGCTCTTTTGTCGCTGTAATAAAGCAAACAATGATATAATGTTTGTGTCGCATTGTTATGCTCTTTATACGTATTTGTATAGATATTTTATGAGTGAGCGTTAAAAATATATGTAACATCGTCACATAAATGTTTTATATAAAATGCAATAGTTATGTATATTCAGTAAGATACGTATAGCCAATAATAATTCTACTGACGCATTAAAAAATACACTCTCACACAATTTTTTGTCGTTGTAATTTATTTTTATAGTTTTTTTTTTTATTGTATAAAGCTTGTCAAAAATACACTCTCACACAATTTTTTGTTGTTGTAATTTATTTTTATAGTTTTTTTTTTATTGTATAAAGCTTGTCAGCCCGTTTGATGATGTAAATAAATAAATAAATAGAAATTGAATAAAATATATAATTTAATATCTTTTTATCGGAGAAAAATTAACACAGTAAGACGATTGACACTAAACAATTTTATTATTTTTACGGATAAAATTCACAACTATACCTTTTACTGCGATTCGAAATTCTGCGAATTCAGGTAGACTGTCATTTTTATTATTTCGAGTATACAAATAACAAAAACACTGTTGCCAAAGAAAAATACAAAAATATTTCGAAAATATAAAATTGCAAATACGTTTATATACAAAATCAAAAATATAAGAAATTGGCTAAAAATTAGTTTTTTTCTTGATCTTTATACTATTTAAACATTTTTATATTTTTGTGTGCAAGAAATGAGAATTCAATAAATTTTCCTCTGACCGAACTAGACTAGACCATATCCTTAAGTATTAAATTAATAATAATAATAATCGCCACCAGCTATTTTGATATGCACTTTACAGTCACTTTCCAAAAAATTCAATTGAAAAGATACGCAATAAAAGAATAAAAGAAAAATGCCAACTATAACAAATACCGAGGTGGAACTAATTTTAGTAAAATGATTAATCCCACAGGGAAGAGCAAAAAAGAAAAAAAAAAATGAGGCTGTAGGTTCCCACTGTACGCCGGCCATTTTCGGTGGGCGGGAAATAAAGTCAAATGAGTAATTTAAATAACAAAACGGTTCGAGTTCGACAGGGGTCTTAGCGCGTAATGCGAGTTCCAGCCAGCGACGAGCCTTGAATTTTAAGCGCGTGACGAAGCAATAAAAGCGGCAAAAAGCCCCTGTCGGGATCGATCCGCGGGATAATAATTTCTGCCCCATGGCCCTAATAAAATATTAGCTCAGTGAAGACGTCGCCGCGCGATATTTCAGTGGGCCCGGGGGGTGGCGGAATGGAGGGTAGACCGCCACGCGGCCACCATATCGATGATAAAAGCAAGACGTTGAAGCATACGCTCGTTTCCCTCTCGCACTGCTTCGCGCCGCTAAAAAAGCCCAGAGCTCCATTATTCCCGAACAATAACCATTACTCTGCGCGGCCTAGCCTCCCTCCCTGCCCCGGCCGCGTCTGCCGGTCGGTGCCGTCTGTCGTGCGTCCGCTGCTCTTTTTTTTTTCTTTTGCTTCTTTCCTCCCTTCTCGTTTGGGAATTTTTAATGTCGTCCGACTGACTCGATTTTATGATTAAACTATAAATTATTTAGCGATATATATATATTTATTTTTCAAGAGAGGATTATACTGGCTAAGCAGCGATTTGGGAAATAAGGTTTAATATTTTGTTTTTATTGCTTAGCTAACAACTTATTTGTTTATTTATTAATGTTGAATCAACAACCACTACCATTTTACGACAACTAATGCAAACATTGTAGGCGCACTAATAAAGTTTCGGAATATATTAAAAATAAATTTAATAATATAACTAATTAATAAGCAACAGTGAATTAAGGGCCTAATTGCATTTTTAAATTCTCAAATTTCTTGTAAATCTGTTTTTTTTTAATAAGCATGTGATTATAATTTCGTAGGAATTGTAACATTATTGATAAGGAAAAAATTTATGTATAACATACTCGTAATCTGCTAAAAAGTGTCACATCGATTAATGGATATAAATGTGCATATGAATTTGTTATTTTATTGTTTTATTGAGTAAATAACAATAAAATATTCTTAATAACGTTTATTTCTCATCTATTTTTACACATACAGCACTGCACATTTAAAAAGAAGTTGATAAAATAGTAAAATATTTTTGCGATTGCGATTCAATATGTACATGCCAGGTCTTATTAAAATTGTAATCTGAAGTTTAACCTATTTATCGATTCACCATGTAAAATTTTCAAAAAGAAAAAAAAATAAATATTAAAGGTTTAAATTAAAAAATGTTTAATAAAAATATTTTACTCACGATATTTCATTTCTGCAAGAAATACTCAATAACAACTAAACTCTCTTTCTCCTTGAATAAACATTCTGCGAGAAAACGAAATTAAGTTTTTTAATTAAAATCTGTTACTAAAAAAAAAACAAAAAAAAGAAAGACATGACAATCTCTCGTATAGAAAACATTTAAATTAATCTTTTGCAAACAACATTAATTAACAGTTATGCATAAAAATATAAAATGTAACGTCCGTAAAAATAATTTAACCCAAAACGACGACTAAAAGCTCTCGCAATTTCTTACAGACGCGCACCTGTTTTGTCATGCTACAACACGTTTATATTATTTGTCGCGAGATTGAAAGACACTTTTTAATAATGCCATCTTTTTTTTTATCGTTGTATACACAGTGAGCCGAGGCGCGCAGTGCTAGATGCCATCTGATTTATGTGTTTGGAAGCTAACAGGCAAAAATTTATCCCAAGGACGCTCGCACCCAGTAAACTTACTCTCTTCCGTACAGAAAAAAAATTCGTTGCTTTGAGCGCTAAAAAGCATGTACACACGCATAATAGGGAACTAACACTTATCAGATATAAGCGATCTAAAATCCGTTATATATGATGTAACTTATAAATACTTGCCTCGAGGCGCTACCGCGCCTCTTTTAAAGATTGTCAAATTAATTTAAAGTTGTATTAAATATCAATTATTTGTTTTATTATTAAACATTTAAGAAGTTGATCAGATAGATGGCAGTAAAAACAGTTATTTTTAACTACATTTTGTAATTTTAAAACTCAACAAATCTCGCATTATTCGTCATTCTTTCTGTTCCTCCTTTTTTCTCGCTTTTTTTCTACTATTTTTTCTCCTTCTATTAAACACATCAACCTGCTCGTTTTTTTCCTGCTCCCCTTTACGCTCAGATCCTCAATCTCCCTTACGACTGTCGCCTTGACCGTTTAACCGTGAATATGATCTCCGCCGTGGACTTTTTTAAAGACTTTGATTTAAAAGTTTGCGGCCACGGCAAGAGGGGGCAAAGGCGCGGAAGAACAAAAAAAGCGTGAAAAGGACGAGCGAGGGAGAGGACAGAGGCACAAAAAGAGAGACACAAGCAAAAAAAAGTGGAGACAGCGAACATCAAACGCCCGGGCGTAGTTTAAGTCTCCGCCTTCGCCTTTCCACAACAGACTGAATACACGTGCGTCCGCTCCCCACCCCCTCACCTCCGTGCGCTTTATCCGACGTCCTTAACTCTACTTGTCGCTCGTTTCCTTTTTTTTCACCCTCGGCGCATCCTTTCCACCCACTTCTGCGCGCAACGCACGTCGCTCGCGCGCGCCACCCTCTAAAAGCGCGTGTTTTCTTCTCTTCACCCCCTCCCACCCCCTGCGACCTTTTACATCTCTGGTAATTGGCCGCACCATCGTCCCATTACCGCGCGCGAGAAAGAGAAACAGAGAACGTAAGAACTCTGCCGTTGAGTGGTACAAAAGCTGCGGAGGGGGTGAAAAGGGTACGTACCGACAAAAATTGCAGGATCGCGGCGTTAAGGACGTCGAAGGGGCCAAGTGGAGAGGAGCCGAGAGTGGATACAAGTGGAACAAGTGGATGATAATGGTTATAGAGAAAGTAGGGGGTAGAGGGTGGGGAACGGCATGGAGGGGTTCAAAAGGCAATGCGCCGGGGTTCGTATGGATCGGTCGCTGAAGTTGATTAGATGGCGAGGCTCGGTGTACTTTAGCGGCGTTAAGGGCCAATTGTTTCGCCAATCTCGAGAGTAGAAGGAGAGAGAATCACGGGCGACGCGACGAATTATCTACGACACCGAGCAGAGATGCCGAGTGGGCGTCCCGGTGGGTGAAATACGCGAGCATATGTTCTCAGTTGTGAGCCGTCGTGTCCCTCATTCAATAAGCCGCTCCCGTTCAATTGCTCGTGTCCCTTTGTGGTTATTATACGATTTTCCGTCGTGTTCGCTGATTCGTGTTAACCGAATGTTTGATTGTTGGTACACGATCCTTGCTACTTTGTTGGGGAGAAAGTTGCTATATCGTAATGGCTGTTCTCGAAATATATAATATATGTAATTTGACTGACTTAAAGAGTGTCAGAGTCTTTGGATTATGGATTTCTGTGCTGTTCATTGATTTGAATTAATTGAATGTTTGATTGTTGGTACACACCCACGCTACTTTGTTGGAAAGAAAGTTACTACAATTTATATAATTTGATTGACTTATTAAAGAGTGTCAGAACTTTCGAATCATAGATTTTGCTCAAATTGTATATAGCGATTTTTTTGTATGTAGACATTTAAGAAGTGAAAGTTTTATTGACAATACATTTTACGAACTACGAAACTGTGCGCATAAATTGTAAGATTTCGCTGTTCCATTAATTATCATGTTTAAAATGATCAAGTTATTTTGTTTAAATTTGAAAATTAACCCTTTCTTTTGTAAAATAACCTGTTAATCTATATGTATATAAATAAATAAATGCATAAGTATGCTTATAACATTACAACAATTTAATAAACTTGATACATTTAATAATTTCAAGTTAAATACAGTATTGAATGTATCGTTGAACATAATCCATGCTTCATAAGTCCGACACTCTTGCAGTGAGATAATTTTAAGGGTATAATGCGAAATTCAATGGATGTTAATTAAAATTAAATTAAAAATGTTATTAATGAAAAAAATTTAATAAATATCCATTCACAATTCAGTTCACGATAATATCACGCTGAAATCATAGCTGGATATGCACTAATTACTAACAAAACTAATTAAAATTATTTTTACTTAAGTTTCTGACGAGAAATTCTCTGTGAAAATTTTTATTATGCTGGAGCGTACACGATGTAAGCAAATAAACGGAAGTCGGGTAGTAAAAAAGGTGTAGGAAAAAAGAACGCGATGAGCAAGCAGGGCGAGATCGCGGCACTGAGAAACAGCGCAGATAATAACGGATAGGGGATATCAAGTGGATGATAATAGATAAAGAGAATGAGGTGGCTGGATATATATTGGTTGTTGAAATAGATCAAACGATAGCAAAGATGCTAATCTTCATCGTCCTACAGGACTGCGGCTCTTCCTCGCGGAACAAACAAGTTCGATAATGAATATACTTTATTTGTGAATATTTTATTTTCCCTCTGTAGTATTATTATTCTGTAGTCGTTTTAAGTCCTTTTTGTTATTACATTTTTATAGCACATTCTGATTAATATTGACAAGATATTTAACCAATAATTCGTCTAAAATTAACAAAAATTTGTTGAGAATCTGCAAAGTTTATCAACTTAATTTGTGAATGAACTCAATGTTCACGCTGCTATGGTTATATGTCGGGCGCTTTCCGAGAACCTTCACTATGCCATCATAAAAACATAACATTATGTTTTATAGAGATGTTTTATAAAAGTTTTTGTTTGAAATAGGTAATTTTGATAGTTATAAATACTGCACTTTACACAAAAAGCTATTCTATATTCTTTATAATATTACATTACAAAATATAACGTTCAAAAATATCGATTCATAAATAAATATATCTTCACGTGTGTTAAAATTGAAATGCCTTTGAATTTGGATAAATTCAATTACATTTACAACGGAATAACTTCGATCACCCGTACGTATTACTGTAAAATATACAATGCAATGTTTAACTGATAGATTATAATAAAATTTTGTATTACGAGAGGGAAAATCTGATTTAAAAATAAAATAAAACAGGTAATTACTACAAATGCATACAGCCGATATTTATTATAACATTATCAGGTCGATATGGCATTTATTAATTTTTCAACTGAAAGTCGAAAGTTTAAAATTTATCTCTCTTTATACACTTATACGCTAAATATTTGAATATCAGAACTTTTGATCGAATGAAAATCTCATCAATTTCATGCACAGCATTTTCCAATCAGAGCCACTCCCACCCTCTTCGTTAGATCTCTAATAATTGGAAACAAGAATATGCTTTAACACCTGAAAATACTTTTCCCCACCGCTTTTGTTGAACCATTATTCAAACACACGTTTCAAATTGTGCTCCAATCAATTTTAATTAATTAAAATGAAACAAAAAAAAAGATAAAAACAAGTAAAAAAGAAAGAATAAAAAAAAATCGATCCTCACTCTCACCTTCGCTCTTTGATCGCAGCCCCCCAAAGAGAGTAATTTGAAATAAAAATCCCCCGCCGCGCATTCGCATCTCGTTAGCGCTCGTCGCTGCGAATTCTAATTGCTCGAGCTTTTGCATCGGGCCAAGTTTCGCAATCAATTAGCGCCGTAAGTCTGCCCGATCGCTAATGAATTTCCCCACCCCCTCCGCACACCCTTAAGTCCCGCGTGAAAAACGCCGCGCCGAAACTCCGCGCCTGTGGTCTCGCGGCAAAAAAAGCTCCTCTCCTCGCGTTCGTGCAATAAATAAAGCCGGAGGGCGGGCGAATCGCGAAGATATGAAGATTTCGATAACGCCCGAGCGGACGCGGATAGATTGCGAGCGCAGCGCCGCCGCGGCGCAAGAAGGGGGCACGCAAGAAGCGCGCGCGGGGATCCCGACTGCGAGGGAAAAGACAAATGTTGGGAGGCTTCGGGTAAGAAGCTTTTCGGGAGAGCCCGCGAAATGAGAATGAATGCCGAAGTGGCGGGGGTGAACACACAAAAAAAAAGAAGAAATGGCGAAACAGGGGGTTCAGGGGGTGGGGAAGACAAAGGAAAGGGCGATAAGACCACTTACGCGTTTTCTCGGGGCCGCTTATCTGCTTTGCCGGGCGCGCGCCTTGAGAATCATAGAAATGGCCATCGTGGTAGGTCGTTTCCTATAAAGTGCTCAGCAATGGCGGGCTCTATGTTCACCCTTTTCCTGGCGAGGTTCTACGCTTACTTTTGTGTATTACCATTATTTTTTTTACGTCTTGTAGCAGAGTAACGTAAATATTATTTTGTAGCAGTGTAAAAAGAAAGTAATTCTGAATTTAATTCTACTGAAATGCTTTGTTCTCCTCAGAATTCTGTATTTACTTATTTTTTCCATTTAAATTATTGTATTTTATTTATATTTATTTATATTTATGTATGTTTTTTTTTAAGCTTCCATTCAATCGTATATCCTTGTGCACTTTTTTCGGGGAACGTTAAAAATATCTCAAAGTATATTATTATTATTACTATTATTATTATTATCATTATTTGCATTATTTTGTTGTGCTTTGCAATATAATAAAGTAAACATTATTGTATTTCAGTGTAAAAAAAATGATTTTTCATTGAATTCCCTTGAAACACTTTGTCCTTCTGAAAATTCTGTACTGATATTTGTTTTTCTTTTCAACTTTTCGCATTTCATTACTTTTTTTTTCAAACTTCGGTAATCGTATATGCTTGTGCGCATTTAACGGGGTACGTTGAAAATATTTCAAAGTGAACACGTTTGAATGTTAATCGACCTAAAAGCTCTTGACCTTAAAAGAATTTCAGTGTTCATTACTGAAATCGATTATTGGAGTCCAGCGTTTTATTTAAATTTACTCTAAAAAGAGTTTTATATAAGAGTCGAAAGAGCATAATTTTAGTTTACTTTTTATTTCGTTATTAGCGATGTTTCAGCGAAACTTGGACAATGAAAATTATGGAATTAACAATGGAGATTGAAAAATAAAAGAATCATACTAATAATTAAATTTTTGAAATAATTAAAAAGTAATTATAATTAATAAATAATTTTAATACAATGATCGCGCGGAAGAGGGTTCTATTTCGTTTGCGGGTTAAGAAAGGTCCTACCTTGGAATAAAATTTAGCGAACTCGAAAATTTTCTATTTGCTATTGAAAACCAAAATGGAGCAAAGAGTTTGGTTG
Organism: Sycophila texana; assembly: GCA_035582955.1. Taxonomy (NCBI): domain Eukaryota; kingdom Metazoa; phylum Arthropoda; class Insecta; order Hymenoptera; family Eurytomidae; genus Sycophila; species Sycophila texana. The sequence continues at coordinate 176,964 of JAWWEN010000020.1, forward strand.
ATTACAAGAAAGCGGAAAAAGTCGAAAAAGTGCGGGAAAATGTAAATTCGTCGCGAAAAAATTTCCTTCGGAGATAGGATCTTTTTAGCTGGAAATCAAATAGGACCTTTCTTCACACGCAAACGAAATAGGACCTTCTTCCTCTTGGATCATACAAAAGAAAAGCATTCGTAACGACTTTTAGATTAATTTTTACGTCAAAACCGTCTATGGCATTCTCGAAAGAAAATGGCATAAGTATATTAAGCGCGGAAAGCGCTAAAAGACTTGCCCAGATGTAATATAAAAAAAAGGAGTAAATCGCGGAACCTTCTAGCGCTCAACCTAGGGTAAGGTAACACTATTTTTTCCCCTTCGCACTTCCTCGCAAATTGAGCATACGAAAGCAGCGTCTTGCTTGACTTGGCGTACATTTACTCGCGTAAAAACCTCACGAGTTTTATACGCCCTCCTCCAACGTCCCACCGAGCACGAGTTTTTACGCGCCGCTGCGCGAACGTCAAATCGCCGCGAAGCGTCCCGATAAATCAACCTCGCCTTTCCGTCATTTACATTTTTTTCTCATCCTTACGTACATTTCATAAAAACTATAAAAAAAAAACTGAAAGAATCTTCTTTTAAAGAAATGATGAACCTACAATTAATGAATTAAGCCAGTTATTTTTAACTTTATTGCTTCTGGTATGTGTGGCCGCGTGGTTAGGCGGCTGTTGCTCTCTCGAAGATACGACCGATCGACATGTGATAGTGTGAAAACCATAAAAGTAGATATTTATAAGAGAAAAGAAAATTTTTTCTCTGTAAAATAGTTATTTTTTAAAATAGTCATTTTTCGTTAACTATACTACAGAGTACTTACATAATACTGTACGTAATACTGTATTTTCTTAGCATTGCTCAAATGTATAATTATTTATATTTTGAATATTTTTAGTTCTAGAAGGTATAGAAGAAAAAAATGTAAAATGACTTTATTGAATTAATTTTTACATAAGAATTGTCTTCTATTAATTGTCATAGTATTGACGAAAGTCAAGTTTACATACAGAGGTTCAATAAAAATCATCTTAAAAGTAGAGATAAATATTACTACTCAATCTGTATCGTATAAAGCGGTATCAGCGCTTTTCGTCTTTCTTAGCTTTTCTTTTACTTTTTCCAACCTTCTAGTAAAAATTACAGATTTTTAGGCAAAATGTACTAACCTTCTTATAAAAATTGTAGACTTCTATACAAATTTAACTAACCTCCTCCTAAAACTTGATAACTACCCAGTATTAAAAAAAAAAAAAAAAAATTAAACAGCTCTATTAAACATTTCAAAAAGGGAAGAATTTCCAAAATTACTTATAATCAATCAGTGAATTTTTCAAACTATTCTCTCTGCACATCAGAAATACCAAACGCACCCACGAGATAAAAAGAAGAAGAAAAAATTTCGACACCACGACGGTTCGAAGCCTTGGAGAATCAAGGAAGCGCGAAAATGCGAGGCGCACCGCAGAAGAGAAAACTCGGCGCGCTGATTGGCGCCCGTCAGGAGACGTTCGAGCCGTCGTATATATATATCTATATATACACACATATATACCTGTATATATATATATATACGTACATCCATATATATGTACGTACATACCACACGCGGCGGCACACACATTCGTCCCTCAACTTTTTCTCCCTCCCCGCTTTCATCTTTCAAGTCGCGCGGCGGCTCATCTATCACGCTGGCACGCGCGAGAAAAATCCCGGAGTACACGACGGCGGAGAGACAGAGCGAATTCTTCCTCGGCTGGTGAAAAAAGCAACGGGCAGGGAGAGCGGAGCGGGGGCTCCCGAAGAGGGACGCCGGGAGGGCGAAGAGAAAAAAAAAAAATCCTCAAGGAGCACGGCGCGGTAAAATTAAGGAGGAAAGGGACCGGACGGAGAGGAAAGTTTAGCGGGCGCCTCGCGTGAGGAGGAAGGAAGAGAGGAGGACCCGTGGAAAAGTAAGTGAGCGAGCCGGCGGGTGGAGATATAGAAAAAAAAAGGGTGTACCCGGAGAGCTTCGCGAGGGAGGAGGAGTCGAGGAATAAAGACTTGCGGGGAGAGGTTAAGTGGCCCGGATTTTTCGACGCCACTCGAGGACGTCTTTTGATTTTTGGTATTTGCGGGTCGTGCTGGTGGGAAGGGGGATGGAGGGGTGGTGCCCGCCTCCACTCTCCCCGGCGGAGTGGCTTTTCGGCCGGAGCGACGAATTTATAGTCCCGCGGATTTATTGCGCCGCGCTGAAAGTAATACTACATAAATTGAGTTATAATTTACCTTGCCGACGGAGTATCTCGAGGTTTGAGGTTATTTATATACCCGTGCATATTTCATTCTCTTGTTATAATGCACACTTCATAATAACTAATTTTAGTCGCTTGATTCGCGGTAATAACAGTTTGAAACAATTAACGCGATTATAATTATAATTTATTTTGTTTAACGTAATTCATTGCTCTTCGTGCGGTAATCACTCAATAAAACGTCCGTGTATAATTAAAAAATATTTTTTTTTTTGTTAAAAGAAAAAACAATAATAATAATTCGCCACCGCACATAATTATAATTAATTTGTTAACGAAAATGTATCGCTGTTCGCGATAACACAAAAATCCACGTTTAATGTATTCATTTATTTATTATATTTATAATTAAACAATGATTGTTTCACGCAACAAAAATGAAAAAATAATTATTCGTCCCACTATGTGTCTCAAGGAGTGACTATTTAAATGAAATTCAAATTTCCCGGGAGTATTGCTTTCGATCGGACTATCAATTATAATCGATTATAATTAATTTAGTTATAAAAATTTATCTTTTTTCGTGATAATATGAAAATCTGTGTATAATTTATGTATTTGTTTTTATAATTACGTACCTGTCATTCAAAAAATGATTTTTGTAAATAGAACAAAAATGTAGTTCATCTCTATATAAACGTTTCAACAAGTGACGCGCATCGCTCTCAAGCGGATTATTATTTATAATATTGAAAAAAAAATAATCAATTTGTTTACGAAATTTTATCGTGCCTGGTGATGAAAATTCACATATTATTTAAAAAAATATTTGTTTTAATGAAAAATGAGAATTTTACAGCATACCTGAACATAATTAATTGCTTTAACAAAAATTTATCGTAAATCCGCGTGTAACTTATTTATTTATTGTTTACAAAAGTTATTAATTATACACAATTTAATAAATTTGATGTTCACATAAAACTAATATTAATAATAATAAAAATTATTCGCGACTATACCAAACATTTTACCGAGTGACAATCTTAAATAAAATTCAAAACTCTCCCGCGCTCCGCTTTCCATCGGATTATCATTACTCTAAAATGAAACGCCGACAGTGAACAACAACAGAAAAAAAAAAGAAAGCAAACGAGCATTCTTCAGTAACAAACGCTTATAATCCCCCTTTACCAGCGAATTCTCCTGAAAATTCCTCAAGTTTGCAGCTCCGGGAGCATCATCCGGCGCCTCCTCAAGAGAGATCCCCGCAGCCGAAAAATTCGCGGCGCGAAAGAAGCGCGCCGCCCGGCCGGAAGCGAGATAGAGCCGTGACGCTGCAGGGGAAGAGCAGAGGAGCAAAGGCGAGATACGCGAGCGGTTAAGGAAAAAGGCGCGGGGAAAACGCTTCGGATGTCTCAGGCGGTAATCCGGATGAGCCCCGCTGCGAGACCGGCGCCGCCGCTGCTGCTGCAGGTTGCCGCCGTCGCGACCGAGCGGGAAATCGACAGCCCGGAACGCTAAAGTCCCTAAGACGTGACGGACCGGCTGCGCCGTAGGTGCAGTAAAAAAAACGAGGAGAGGAGGAAGAGAGGGCCGTCGAGGCGAGAAGGGAGCCGAGATAAGAGTGAGATGGTGTCGAAGAGGATTAAGTACGCGCGGGCGCACCTCTCGCGGCGCAGGCACATCGCGATCCTCGCGACGCCGTCATGGAGGCGCACCCAGAGGATAGACTTCAACAGCGTGGTAAGCGACGCGGAACGGATCTACGTGAATTTTAGCCTCTCCGCCCCTACTCCCCCTTTCTATTCCTGTGTAATGTGTGTACTGGGATCTGACATTGAATGGTGTCCCTCTAGCGGTGGAACATCGAAATCATTCTACCCCCACCCAGGGATGGATTCGGAGTGGAGCAAACTCGGCCCCCAGTGGCTAACTTCAGAGCGCGCGATAATATAAGTATATCTATATATACTTAT
>JAWWEN010000020.1:193106-204581 GCA_035582955.1 Sycophila texana
AAATTTTATTATAATTTTTAATTTTCAAATTTTTTTTCAAAAAAAAATTTTTAGGTATAAACCCCCCTTAAATAAAAAAAAAACTTGCATGTTAACTACAAAGATCCTTTTGATCAAGGATATAATGCTAATGGAATCTAAAAATCTGGAGGATGAAGCTTTTATGACTTAATTTAGGTTTGGTGAAACTTTTAAATGACCACAACTTTGTTTCTGATAGTTTCTGCGGCGGAAACTTTTTTCTGAAATAAATTTCTCCTGAGTAGATTCCATGGTTCGGGTAATTTCAAATTCCAATGTTCAGGATCTCGCCAGAAGCGATGTAGGAGGCTAACGATTAAAAAGAAAGTTTTTGTATCCTTTCCATTTTTCAGCCGAGATTTTCGAGGCTATGACGCCTAACAAACGATGATAAAACAACTTAATAAAATCCACAGGTATCATCTTAATTTTAATTTGTGGATTTTTATAAACATTTTCTTGCAAGTTTTACAAAAAAAAAAAATAAATAAATAAAAATTGTTGTATAAGATAAAGATAATCTAAGAATATTCAATAGTCTAGTTCGTGATCTAAATCAAGGTAAGGCTAGAATGAAGAGAAAATTAAATAAATGATATTTTCTCAGATTTATTTTTAAGCATTGCAAGGCTATTTCAAGGCACTAGAATCTATATGGTATATTGCACCATATGATATGTATTTCTATTAGATTTTAAATTTGGTTTTTCAAGTATTTTTATCTAAAAATCTACGTATATCTGCATGGATATTTTGTTTACAAAATTACTTATGAAATTTATCTGGTTAATAAATAAATAAATAATATTTTACATTGATGTTGTACTGCATAATAAATAATATTCTATATCTTATCTGGTGCTTCTTTTCTTTATTTTATAATTCACATTCATTAAAAAATAAATAAAAATATATTTATTATATTTTATTTAAACTTAAGTAAGGTCAAAAATTCATACTTTTTTTAATGCAACAATGGAAAAAAAAATTTCTTAATTCAGTACGAAAGACCTGGAAATAAGGTATACGTCGTAGAAAGTACACAAATGCGGTCACGCTTGTTGATCTTGTGTCCGGAGAAAACATAAAGGGTTTCGCGAAGGTAGAGTAACTCGCTGTGTTCCCTTAATTTACAAACTCCATTGTTACAAAGCAACATTCTTATGAGGCGGGGTGCGTGCGACAACGTGTGCGCACATGCATGCGCAATTCCTGCAAGTACATTCTATTATTCGCAACGCGTTTATATATACTCTCGCCCCTGGTGGTACGTAATTTTGCAATAATTTACGCATACCTTGTTGAACAAATTCCTGTAGAGGTGGGTGCAATAACAATCGAAAGTAAACCATTATATTTGATTCTGCTGTAACGTTTTGAAAAAAAAACTGTAAAGTCACATGGAAGTTCGATGTCGCTTTGAATCCATTTTATCGTGCGGAATTTAAATCTCATTAATAACTAGTGACGAGGAGAGACATAAAGTGCATTCGCGTATTCGTCGATGAAAAATTAATTTCTATGCGCGAACGCGGCGTTGCGGCTTTCCAAATGTATTTCATATTAACACTCAAAAAAAACGCATCGCTAAAATAAATCTATGCGAACTTTCGTGTACACTCGATCATATTTGTTTCTGATGAAACTTTAAAAAAAAAAAAAATAAATAAATAATAAAAAGCGGCAAAATTGCACGGAAATTTGATTTCGCGTATAAGAAAAAGCGAACGCACTTTATGAAGCGAAATTTAAATCTCTCATTAATGATCAGCGATAACGAGAGATTCAAACTTCGTGCCATAAAGTGAATTTGCGTTTTCTTTGGTGTGAAATTTAATTTCCTCGCGGCGTTGCAGTTTTCAAATGCATTTTATAACAATAGAAAGGAACGAAACGCAAAAATAAATTCTTGGAAGCTTCGTTTATACCCGACAGTATAACTGATTCGGAACATGTACACGTCGCTGAAAAAAATCGTAATATTAAAAAAAGCAAATTATGTTTTTCGTTTGTTTTTTATACCGTACGTATATTCCGAATTAATCAGATAATATATACGCTGAGGGTAAATTAGCGTTTAATATTTATTCTGATGGAACCTTTTTTAAAAACTATGGCTTTTAAAACTTTTTTAAAACGATGGAAATTTGGTTTCTCACAACTTTATAACGCGAAAATCTCCCATTAATAGCCAATCCATGTTACATCTGAATAAAACCGAACCTAACCGAGTGTTATATACGCATACCGAGCATTTTGCGGCCATCTACACTATGATTTTCCGCTCTCTCTATAAAACTTTAGCGGATCGTATTCCACAAAAAAGAAATAAATAAAAAAAAAGTAGCCGAGACAAATAACAATAAAAAAAGAGGAGGAGGGTCAGAGAGCACGCGGAACGCGGCATTAAAACATTTCTGAAACATTGAACTGAGTTATGAGTTTCGCAGATGACGCGACTTTATTTTCATTTCCATAACCGATATTTCCACATTTTTCATACTCCACTCCGGCGCTACCCACATTCTAATTGAAGCAGTTTGAAACTCCGCTTTGAACTTGAATTCAGCGTTTATCGAACTCGCGGCGGGAGGAAGGAGGGGAGAGCGGAACACCGGAGGAGATGAAGAGAAAAAAAGGTGGCGGCCTGTTCCATTCTCCGCGCGTCACGTCTGCAACTGTGCCGCCCGAAAGAGAGACTTTACCCTCCGTCGTTGCACCACCACCCTCCTCTCCTCTTTAACCCCTTCGTCTTAGTCACTCGACAGCGGCTCTCTCTCTCTCGCTCCTTCGGCGGCTGTCCCGTTCTCGTCCGGATATCTATAAAAATGTCGCTCGTGCTTTCGAAACTTTAAATCGCCGGAGCTATTATTCCGAGGCGCTGGCAGAGCGGGCGAGCGAAAGAAAGAAGGAGCCGCCGCCGCTGGCCGAAAGTTTCTCGATAAATCATCGAGTGGCGGCGCGAGGGGTGGTAAGGGGTGGAGGCGGCCGAGCGAGCGAGGGAGGAGGGGGCGAAGGCGGCCGAGGAAAGGCCAAGAGTTGCGGAACTAATAAATATTAATACCCCGGGAGCTTGCGAGCGGTTACTTTCATATATAATCGATCGAAGCGATTTTTACGAGGCTGGTAAAATTGTGCACGCGGGAAGAAGAGAGAGAGAGAGAGAGAGAGAGGGTGAAGAGGTTGGGGGTGGCTGTTCTGTCACCGACGAGATGAGGTTCTTAACCTCTTCGTCTTTGCCGCTGTTGTTATACTGCGCTTCGTCGGTTATGAAGTAAGTTCGGCACCATCTTCGTCCTTTTTTCCGACGAGATGAGAAGGGGTGGGGGTGGCTTTTGTTAAGCAGATTGCTCTTGCGGTGCGTGCATGTGCGGGCAACGTATCGGAGCATTGGTCTTGACTCTTGAGGTTTTTTTTTTCCGGGAACGCAGGAACGCCAGGCGATGCTATTATACTTTTTCTCCTTATCGGAACTTACTTTATAGGCTACACGCGGAGTTTCTCAAAGAATTTGCGAGCCGCGCATAGTATGGATGCACGGCGCCCTTCGATGTCACCTTACATGTTGTAAGTATAATAAAGATTTTATTAGAAAATAGCTGATTCTTTATTGAGAGCGCGCTGCCTCCATTACGTAACTAATGACATTTTTTTTAAATTAATCTGTGTTAATTGTAATACGGAAATAGATAATTAGATACAATAGAAATTATTATGTTAAAGTATAACTGCTTTCGAAAATAAATGATATTTGGATATGTTATCAATTTAATTTGTACGCGGGCTTATAACTATCTAAAATAATTTTTCACGAAAGAAAAGTGCAGTACATAAGTATTTATTAAAATTAAGTATGACGTCATTGACATGATTTTTTTGGTAAGAGTTTCAAAGACTCCAATTGATAAAGAAATTATATTTCAAGATAAAATTATCTGTTTTAAGCTTCATTTCTCTATAACAATATTCAGCATGTTAATTTCTGTAGATGTTCTTATGCATAGCTGTTAGATTTCTCTATATATAAATTTTAGTAACTACAGGTGTAAGTTCAGCAAACATTAAAAACGTACAATATATTAAATAAAATTGATTACATCAAACTGAACGCGAAGATCAACAAGTAAATACTTAATTTATTTAATAAAAATATAACGAGTGAAACTTAAAAAAAATAACAATAATGCGATGACTATTAAATTATTATATTTACTTTAAAATTACTAAATTTACTTGAAACATTTATTATTATTTTATTGTCTGCAAAATTTTAAAAAGCACGTACTTATACTACATGCACAATCGTACGCGGTTATTCTAAAGAAGAAAAGTTTAGAAAATATAAAAGCATTTCGTGCAATAACACGCGAAAGTGTTTGTCTGGATAGATCGAATAAGCAGTAACATTCCGCAAGTTGCTGAACTAAACTGAAAGCTTACAGACGTTTCCATTCGTGTAAAATTCAGATACTTTCCAAAGTTTCGTTTCAAAAAATTTCACTCGATATTACTTCGCCAACTTACTCGCTGGAGGCAAAATTGCAAAGCATAAATCATCCAATTAAAATCCAAGAAAAAAAAAAACTATAAATTTTTTCAACATTTCCCCACAATCTCCTCGTGATCACCGTCCAACTTTACAATTACAGCATTTACTTTCATTACGAAGTAAAGCGAATAATCCGGCGGCGTATCAATCACTTAAATGCGTTTGATCAGTTAGCGGGCGCGCATTTGGATAAATTATTCCCAAACTTTTTTGCTGCCTCAAAGGCACATTATTAGTTATCAATAATTCATTCATTTAATTTCGTGTCATTACAAAGTCAAATCAGCCTAACGAGTCTCCGAGAAAATTGCAAGAAAAATTTCACCGAACTTTCCCCTTCCGCGTGAACTCTCAGAAAAAAAGTGTCGCCGAAAGAAGGGGTGGGGGTGGTGGTGCGGTAGAGCATTAAACGTCGGATTGGAAAATTAGTGAATATCTCGATATGCACGCGGCGTGATAAATGAGAGGGTAGGGTGTGCCCCGCTCGGCATCGAAGATAAGCGAGGGTCTTCCAAATCTAACGAGAGCGAGATAATAACGCCGTCGCGGACTTAAATTAACGAGGGCAGGATATTCGCTCGCGCGGCTGTAATTCTTACGGCACACAAAGGGCTCGGACTGCGGCTCTGATTCCTTTTCGCCGGGGAAAAAACTCGCTGTACGAATATGAGATAGCATCCCGGGGATCGTTTTCTTGTTCCTTTTTTATTTTTTTTTCATCATCGCCGGCGCCGCGCGAGCGCGAACTTTGCGCGGCGACTTTGCGCCAGTCAAAGGGGTTGCAATTAAGTTTGAGAATGCAGATCCCGGTGATGGATTCTCCTTTAAATTATCTTTAGTTAAAAAACTTGATTGAGTTTCGCGAGATATTCATGCTTCGCGGTTATAATGAATGTCTAGAAGATTTTAACTTTTTTTTTGGGTGCGTTCGACTGAATAAGTAGTTTCAGTGTGGGTTTAGTCAGACATGATTAATTTTACCATTACATCGTGTTATTTGATTGTTAATAGTTTTCATTATAATATTAATAAATGAAACTGAAATATATAGTATATTTATATAACACATACTTTTAATTTTAAACATTTTGTAATTTGTTTAAATCATCTTGTCTATTATCTGTTTAATCCTAAATAGCGTATCTTCTGATACAAATAAAAATATTATTTCTTCGTGATGTAGAAAAGATGTATCTGCTAAATGAAAAAGCAATAAATGTATTTATTTGTTTACACGTACACTATCCTACTTTTTTTTTTTAAATATATTCAGTTATTTCTTTAGTAAGCTAATAAATTTTCATATTCTGAGATTTTACCGAATTAGTAGTTACAGTATGGGTTTGGGCAGACACGATTTGACTATCGCATTTTGTTACTTCATTCCGGAAGATAAAACTCTTCGAATTTTTCTGCTTAAAATGATAACAAAATTAAAATATAAAAGAGTTGATTTATTAAATTGATTGTAATTTATTTATTTCAAACATTGTGCAAATTTTAAATTGCGAGAAAAAAGTAACACTTTCAGTAAAAGTTAAATGTACGGTGTATACATTATGTATAATATGCTCATATAAAAAATACTCAGTTATCATTTTTAATTTATTGATAAAGCTGTCAAATTTCGAAGACAATAATTGTCATATTAAATGTTGCTAATTTTTAAAAATTATCAAGTCACATTTCAAGTTAATTCGAAAATTGAAGCACTGCAACTAATTTCAAATGACGAAAATTGTTATACATAGGTTAAGTATGTGACATAAAGCAGACATCGCGATGTACAAAATGCAGGAGATTCCAATCAATACAAGTCGCGCAAAGCTTAATTAAAATTTATTATTTACATGCGTCAATTAATTCCGTCATAATGTTTCACCCAAAGTACCAAAAGCGAAAATGACTGATACAAATGTGCAAAAAATAAATAAATAAAAATGTATGTATACTTTGAAGATAAATCGCGAATAATCTATATTTGAGTAAAAAGTTGTGCTATGAAAAAGTATGTAAATTCCTTTAATGAGTAAGAGAAATGCATGAAACTTTTACTTCATGCTAAGTATATGGAAAGCAGCTGCGAAACTTCGAACGGAACGGACATTAATTTTTAAAGACTTTTTCTAAATGTTCTCCCTCATAAAAGCTCATTTTAATGTATAAGCTTGAGACATAAACCTGAGCGCATGCATCATTTTATAATAATGTTTGATGAGAATAAGAAGGTGCTATATGTATAACGGGTTTTACAGAAGGAGCTACTTCAAATGAGTCTCACAAAGGAAGCCTTTTAAAACCAACCTTACAATAGGATCAATTTGAAGTGAGTGCCGAAGAAAGAGACATCTTGACAAAATTACTGTCTTCTAATTTGAAGTTGCAGTTCCAGTCCTTTAGATTTCTAAAATAGTGAAAAATACGAGATAGTGAATATTGGTATTTTTAATTTCAAATTTGGGGTAGTAGTAGCAGAAATGTAGATAAATAGTAGTAGAATATTTATAATGTGGAGTAAAATTATTTGTATATATTATTAAGTTAAATCAATTGAAAGTTGCGGTAGTCTCTTCAGTGTTCACTTCAAATAGCTTCTTTTGTAAGGCTTATCCAAAATATAGGTACTTGTGTAAAAGCTCCTTTTGTAAAAGAACAGTTCCATTGACAAAATTTGTTTGTAATTAAGTCTTATAAAGTATAGTTACCATAAAATCTGCAAAAACTATTGATTAAATAATCATTACGTTAATAGTGAACTTTTTAATTATGCTGTAATTTATTTCAAGGAGATGCCTTTAAAATACAAATGCTATTCTACTTCGCTTCCAACCTTAACTATTTGAACACACAAAGCGCAGAGATTTAGGTAGTATTAATTCTAAAAGATTTTTTATGATATTAGGATAAATAGTAAACCCAATTGAACAGAGAACAATAGGTTCGATAGTCTATTGAATTCGATAGTATTGAATGCTCTCATCAATACTATTATGATATGCTCAGAAAATCTCATCCCAAGCTCCATCGAAGGATTAAATTGGCGAATTACGCGGCGATTTGCAAAATACATTCGTGCGCTTGCGACGCATTTTGTGCAAGCATCCACCGGAAATTCGGCCAATTAGCGGAGGCTCGCAAATTTTCTTGCGAATTATACGCCTTCTACGCTCGAGCTTTTAAAATTTTACATTTATAAGCGCCGCCGGCGAGCCTTAATTAAGGCACCCCATCCCGGACTCCTCCGCCCCGGTCGGCGGCTGCGCGTCGCTTTATCGAAAAATTTTCCGGCGCCTCGTTTTTTTCGATCCTTTTGCATTCGGCCGCCATAATGCGGACCTTCGGCCACGAAAAGCTACTCGATAAGGCCGTAAAGTACACATCAGAAGCGATTTGGTAATTTTGCGCGCTACGGTCTTTCGCACTCCTATTTCGCCGTATCCGCTGACTAGGCTCTCCGGCACATACATGCACGACCTAAAAGGTTTTCGAAATTAAAAATTTCTTTCTTTTTTCATAGATTTTTTTCTGCATTAGTAGCTTGGGGTGCTCCGATGATGGATTGTGTGTATATACTTTAATTATACTTTATTATACACAGCAGAAAGGCTTTCGTAATTTATGAATAAATTTTTAACTGTTAATTATTATTTTATCTATATCTATTAGTAATATTGATAAAAAGTTTTGTACATTTGACTAAAAGCAATTGTTTAAAATTACAATATAAAATAGAAAAGATAATACGTTTTAAAAGTTTTTGCGAAAATTCGTGACATGTACTATTAAAAACAATTACTATTTGTGTGTCTAATTTTGCTAAATTTATAGAACAAATTTTTATTATTTATTAGCATAATTTACTATAAAAGTTACTATTTCTGAATGAAGGTCTACACTATTTACTTGATTTTTAAAATCAACTAATTTAGTTTTGTTTACTAAGTTTTTTCTACTTAATAAGTAGTTATAGTATGACTTTAGTCAGACTTATAAAAAAAATAACTTTAGTTATTGATTTAATTCCCAATAAGCGGGAAATATTATGTTCAAAATACACTATTTAAGTACTTGTTTCTTCAAAAATTGACTTCTTTTTTCTAAAGTCAAAGTTTTATATATATTGAGGCTTTACTGAATAAGTAGTTACAGTGCAAATTAAGTCAGACTCGATTGATTTTACCTTTAATTGAAATGCTTTAAATTTAATTTTAATATTTAAAATATTATTATAAAATATCATTGGTTTCGACAGGTTCAGCTTAAGTTACTTATTGATTTTTTAATTTAAATATTTCATCAATTTCAAGTCTCAATGTTGATAATCTCAGTAAAATATGTAAATTATATATATGCAAGATTTATAATGTTATACAGTAACATTGAAATTTATTTATTTTAACTACATAAAATAGCAATATTTAATTATTCAAATTTTATTACACCACTTTTGTCAATGCAATAATTGAATATAATCATAATTCAGAAAAAATAAATTCGAGGTAAAAAATAGTATAATTTTTTTTCTCGAATTATTGAATTTTGTATAAATGCTTAAAGCGTTACCCTCCTACTAAACCGAATGAATTTATGCATTTTAAGCTTGAAGAAGCTACGGGTATTGAAAAAATAAAGAGGGCACCGGAAAGACTTCTTTTATGCAAATATATAAAATGAAGTGGGTGTATTGCGTCGAGCGAAGAAATCGATTGAAAAGTGTATCAATTTTAACGAGAAGGAAATTGAAAAGGGATGCTTCAGAGCGGTAATCTCGTTAAGACGTTATCGTCTATACTTTCACGGCTCTGGGCCACATTATTATTTCAAGAATTGTATTATCGCCCGTAATTGAAAATTATTTTCATAAATTCACCGGGGGAACACTTTGCCAGATTGTTAATCTATTTGCATCTTTCGCTTTGGATTTTTCATTCGGCCCGGGATATCTGCCCCGCAGACTACTGCAGAGCGCGGCATCGGCTAATTTATGAACGCACTGACCATAATTTATGGATACGGTCGTCAATTTTAAATTTTCCCTCGGCATTTATCAAAGCATCCGCGCGAACTTTTAATGTATCTTTGATGTAAACATTCATTATTTAAATTTTTATTTATTTTTTTTTTTTGTTACCCTCCTCACCTTACCAAATGTCACCCTGTCTTATTATTTTTTGCAAACAATTCATAATTCAATGGGCACTCGTAAATTTCTTAATTTCAAATTTCCTACAATTCGCTCGTCAAATCCATAATTCACCGGGTCGTACTTAATTTAAAGAAAATATTTACGTTTTAATGCTCGGCCCAATCAGATCTCTCATCTTCCATTAAAAAAAAAAAAAAAAAAAAAAAAAAATACAAAAAAATACAAAAAAAGATTCAATCGCCTTGACGCAATATATATATATATATATTCACACTTTAATTTGCTTACTTGAAACTGTGCAAATAGCCCACCGGAAGTCATTCTGCATCCATCCGTCCAACATACCAGTTACGAGAGCGTCCATGATAAAAAATAAAGAATCCACCGTCCTCGATAAAAAAAATGGAGGGCGCATGCGTTCCTCGTTCGTGTGCAGGCCTGGATTCGTTTTTCAATGACGCTCCTGCGATGTTCGAATAATTTACATGGTAATGAGTATCGGCATTGGCTTTGTACTCGAACGTAGCTCGTCCGTCCTCCCGGCCGCTCGCAAAGCTGTCCGACGCACGCACCCATTGGTATACATATATACACTCTCCGGGGGGACCCGCCGCGGTCGGAAAAACCGAGCAACCAGAGTGCCGGGAAATTCCGCGCGGGGCGAAAGGCAAATTTTAAAAGTCGAACCTGTCGGAGTTTCGCGCGCTCTAAACAAGAAACAAGAAATTGTCGCGCACTTTTTTTCACCACTCCCTATACCTCAACCTCCCTCTCCACCAAAGGAGCGATCCTTTCCTTCTTTTTTCTTTTTTTTTTTTTTTTTGTTGCCGAAAAACTTTTTCCCCGCTTTTTCCGTGCCCGTGTTGCGTCTCTCTCTTTATCCCTCTTTCGCCGATTCACTCTCTGACTCTCTCTATATACCTCCCTGTTTTTCCACACGCCCCCGCAATGTCTGCTTGTCGGTTTCTCTCTTTCGCGCGACGCTGCGTCTGCATCACAATTTCCCTGTCGCGCGTTCTTCCGTTGGATTTTGTTCGGTGCCGTTCGCTCGCTCGCTCTCTTTCTCTCTCTCTCTCTCTCTCTCTCTGTTTTTTTTTCCTTTCCTCATCCGGCAGCGCCGCGAAAAAACAGAGCATCACGCGACAGCGATGTCGAAGATAGACAGCATTAATTAAGAAGGGATCCCCGCGCGCGTATTGGAAATGTATTTGGAATTTCTTTCTTTTATTTCTGCAGCGCGGCATGCCGATTCGCTTTGCTGTGCTTTCGTTTCGCCCCCGCATTTTATTGATAATTGATTTTTTTTTCCTGGCATAAGAAAAACATTCATTTATTTGTTTCGTATGGATTAATTAAATGATATTTCTAATTATTTTTCCGACGACGAGAAATTCTAGAATTCTTTGACCTGTTATGTTATGTATGTTCCGAGGAATATATGATTGGTATGATAATAATAAAAATAATTGACATAATTATATGTTAAATAAAAAAAAATCAATTTCTCATTTTTAAAAGTTTATCTAAAAATGCACTTTTTATGTTATAAAATTAGTCAATTCACTTAAAATTTGAATATTACAAAGAATTTATCAATTAAACACTGAATTTTTAGGGTTTTCAGCTCTACTTCTTAGTTGCTTTGAATTTTTATAAAAAATATTAATTATTTATTGAGAAGGATTTAAGGGGGTAGTAGGGTCCCGACGGGAAAAAATCATATCATTTTTGCGATTTTTTTTTGACGCAACGGTAAGAG
>JAWWEN010000020.1:222527-232540 GCA_035582955.1 Sycophila texana
AAAATACGTGTCGATTATTTTTCAATATTCTATCAGACGGATATAATGGAATTTTTCACTATTCTTCCCAATTATAAAACAACAAAAAAATCTAAAAATATTTAGAACATTTAAAAAACCCTTTAGAAGTATATTTTGAGGTTTTCTAAATAATGTTCTATTTTTTATTTATTTATTTATTTATTTTGTAAGTATCTATACATATATCCGTAAGTGTGTATGTATGTGTGCGTATTTGTAAAAGTCTGCAAACGTAATCATAAAACAAAAAAATTTCTGAAAAAATTTAGAACATATAAAACATTTTAGAAGTGTATTTTGAGGTTTTCTGAATTATTTAATTTTTTCGGGGTAAATATCTATATAAACAACCGGAAGTGCGTGTATGTATGCCCGTATTTTTGTGTGTGCCTGCGAACCTAATGGTAAAAAAATGTTCTTCTAAAAATATTTTAGAAGTACTTCTAGTGTAATAAAAGAAAATGTTCCAAAAACATTTTAAAAGTGTATTTTGACATTTTTTTATTTATTTCCTACAATTTTTTTGAAAAGGCTTTATATAGATGTCCGCGCATAGCACAGATACGTGCGTTTATTTATGCGCGTACACGCGTGTGTGTACGTGTGTATGTGCGTACATATATGTGTGTGCGCGTGTGTGTGTTCAAGAATTCTTTTAGCGCGTGAAGCGAGAAATTATAAATACTCTCTGTGCCAAATGATCAGAGAGAAAAAAAAAGGCAAAGAAATTTCGCCGTGGAAAGAATGAGTGTTTGCCATTTGTTTTTATGGAATATTTCATGATATTTTCGAAGAGTGAAAAAGCGCACTGATTACGGGTGATAAATTGTGCGGGAGTGCCTTCATAAATTATTTTCACGTAAATGTCGGAACGATTTCTCAAACGCGAAATATTAATCTGAAGTTGCATCGTTTTCTTATTCACACAGATGAATGACATTCATTACGCCGGGGAGATTCAAGCGTAATGAGCTATTGTTCAGCGAGATCTGATCGATACCGAAACATCGGACCATAATGATAATTATTTATGAGATGTTCTTTCAAATGCCTTGATTCTTTTCGCGATATCAATCTTTGGTGTGCAAAATTTGTTAAAGATTAGCAATTACACCCTTTTAAAAGATAATTTAAAAATTTCAAATCTGAATAAAACATTATTGAGGTCGGCTGTTATTAAAATATTGAAATTTTCTTACAAAGCGAGGTTGTAAACTGTATAGTAAGTTCGTTTATGAAATTCCTGAATATACGTACGATGTAGTATTTTAAAATCTGAATTTATGTGTAATTTGTATTTTATCTTGTTATTAATTTTTAAACGTAATTACTGCTTTTCCCAGTTCATAAATATGTACGAAAAGTTTATTATTTATTTCTTTAATGCAGCCCTTGAATAATACAATATAATTCCGGGCGACCTTACATTATAATCAAAATCCTATTGCAACAGCTTAGAAGATTCTTTTTTATATCGTCAATTGAATTAGCTGACCTGTTTGATTTACTGACATTAAGAAATTAGGTTCCCATAACCTATCTAGTATTAACTATTTCCTAAAATCTGTTATTAATTAATTGATTCGTTTAATTGAATCGTTTATAGATAAAAAAAAAAGTTTTAATGTCGACAAAGTAAGCAACTGTGCACATCAGCCTCAGTGACTAAATGTTGCACGTAATTTTGTGTATTCTAATGGCTTCGCTCGTGAAATGAACAAATAAATCAATAAAAAAGATAAATACAGACTATACAAAAATAGTCAACACCAGACACGTGAAACTTTTTTTTTATTTATACATATTTATTCATTTATTCCACCCTCCCATCCATCATTAATCCAGAAAAACAAAATATACCATCTGTTACGAAAATAAACTATACACACACAGTAAAGAGAATACAAATCCTGAAGCATAAAAACGCAGAACGTCCCTCGCGGAAGACTACCCCCTCCACTAAAAAAGTATCATAAGTGCCGTAACATGGGGTTAAGCGAGCAGTATGGGCCTAATCAACCAAATTGCAAATTTTCAATTTCAAAAGCTTTATTCTTCTTCTATAACTACTACTTAAAATAACTAAAAGAAGAAAAAATCATTTTAAAACAAAAATTACGCATAATGCACGATTAGCCCCATTACGGTGCAATTGAAATGTTGTGTGAAAAATAAAATCAAATTTTATTAACTGTCATTTGATACAATAAAAAAAAAATATTCGAGTCGTATTAAAAAGTTCGTAAAAAGAAGAAGAATCTTTTTTCAATTTAATTTCAATTTATTAAGATCACATCACGTATTAAAAAGTGATGTAACGTGACGATTGTCATCTACATATACATACTACGCCGTTAAAACGTCACATTTGCCTTAAATATTAACTACATAGCTATCTTTGGCAATAAATATCAAATAAGAAAATATACTTTCGATTATATTCTTCGATTTTCTATATTACGAATCTAATATAATTTCCTACATAAAATGCTAAACTCGTAGAAAGATAAACAGTCTAGAATTGAATTTACTTATGTGATGCATTCATATAATTTTATTATATTTCTATTCATTTTAACTACTACACTTTTTGAAGCAACGCTCGACTGACCACACACTGACTTGATCTACTTAATTCATTTGTCACGTGTAGAATTTAAACTACTTATCCGCTGCTTTGATATAATTTTAGTACATTTATATTCGTTTCAATTACTATACTTTTTGAAGCAACGCTCGACTGACCACACACTGACTTGATCTACTTAATTCATTTGTCACATGTAAAATTTCAACTACTTATCCGCTGCATTGATATCATTTTATTACATTTATATTCGTTTCAATTACTATACTTTTTGAAGCAACGCTCGACTGACCACACACTGACTTGATCTACTTAATTCATTTGTCACATGTAAAATTTCAACTACTTATCCGCTGCATTGATATCATTTTATTACATTTATATTCGTTTCAATTACTATACTTTTTGAAGCAACGCGCGACTGACCACACACTGACTTGTTCTACTTAATTCATTTGTCAGAGACATGTAAAACTCACCCTCGATTCGATCGCCACAGACAGCGCACGCAGACAGCTCTCGACTCTCAGCGTCGTCCCAGCCTCAACTCGCGTCGTCGTCCCCTCGAAGCAATCGAGGCTGCCGGCGTCGGGTCCACTCGGCTCGACGGGTCTTCCTCCTCGGTGACGAATCCGCCGCCCAGTCTCCTCGACGCGCGGGGCGACGCGATCCTCCGCGGCCGGCCTCGGCCGCCAGCGTCTCGGGATCGGCATTCACCTCAATAGGACGCCACCGGGGACAATGGCCCCGAGCGCCAGGAGGAGCAGGCTCAGCGTCGGCCCGCCGCCGGCCGCCCGGCCGTGCTGCATTGCCGCTGGATGCTCGCCTGCAATTCAACGGAGGGGTACACATATATACGTATATAATGCGCGAGTTGAAGCCGAGTCGGAGTGAGCGCACTGCACCGGACGCTCATTACCGACCGGAGACGCTGCGCGACGTTTAAGCGTACCAGTGTCACCCCCTCCACCCCCTCGAGGCGAGTTCGCCGGCTGCAATTTTAGGCAGTCGATGGCGCGCGGCTGGAGAGCGGAGGCGAGTCTGTCTCTGTTAGCGCAAATTTTAACCCCCTCAACCCCCTCCGACCCCTTGGAGTTCCTCGACCTCGTTACCGGCCATTTGTCGGCGCGCGCGGAGCGTGCCGCTGGATTTTCGCGGATTCACCGCTCTGCTGCTGTGCACATTTTAATTTCTTGCGAGGCGGTGCTCTGTGGAAAAAGGGTGTACGCGCGTCTCGGTGGAGACGCTGACTTTGGCGCCTTTGCGGATGGAACGGAAATTAAGTGATTTCTTGGAGAAGGAAAATGTTGTTGGTAGTTACGCAGAGAGAACGGCAATAACAATTACCCAATTTCTTACGGCAAGCTTGGGACACTGTGGCTTTTGGCAGCAAATTTTCAGTAAATTTTGTTTAATTTTTACTGAGTAGGAGAGTGTCAATTCTCTGGGTCACGGATTTGGATGAAACTTTGGGAATAGTTTTCTAATAATGAAACCGAATAATGAAACAAGCCACTTTTCGTTTGATTGTCATTCTCTTCGTGTAGTTAAATATATTTTTCTGTGGACTTATCGATTGAGATTGTCGAAAGATTTGTTTCTATACCAAGAGCGAGATGTGAACCATTTTACAACGAGTGTGGAATTTGCAGTGCGTATATTTTTGCGACGCTTATCGAAATGTGTACATGGGTGCCCTACTGCTCACCGGAAGAACGAAAAGTTCCCATTCCATACGTGAAATACTCTTTTACGTTCGCAAACGTGAATTAAATCATCATTTTATGTAATCGTTGTATATAATAGTAGTTTTTAAAATTAATTTGGAAGAGGTGATCTCCGAGCGAGCGATAATTTTATATGAGTCCAGAAATTACTTTCCATACAAGCATTAAATAATGTTTCATGCAATAACGGCGTGAAATATTAATTTATCGCACATTTGTGTGCGCAAAACGGCACGTTATGCACGGAATCTTATAGAAGTACTTTCTTCCTTGTTATAATCAGTACGAGCGGACGACAAATACCTTCCTTGTCCCTAAGTATGAGTGAAAAAGAAATATCTTACCCATTAATAACAATATAGTAAAAATAGTGTTTACCTTTTAAAATCCTTTCGAGAATAAACTACTGTATAAAACCTATAGTAAAATAGTAAATCTACTAGTAAACTATTTGATTCCAGTAAAAAAAAATAACAACTACTGATAACATTCGGAATTATACCTAAATAGTTTACTACCATGACAACTCAGTAGTTATATAGTCAATAGAAATAAATTTACAATTGAAATTAATTAACTCATAAGTAGTTTTGTAAATAATTTGTAAATCGTTTATTCAGTAATTCATTTTACGCAATGGAAAATAAATTTTCCAACGGTAGATTTATTTTTGTTGAAATTATTAAACCCAGTAATTATAGCTCTAATCTCTGTTTGTAAGAACGTAAGAAATGCCAGGGACTATAAGCGAGGCGCTCCATTATATCTCGAAGTTCCTGTATATAGATGTCTTGTGCAGTATCTTCATTTTTCGCAGCAGCAGTTGCTTCGTATCTTTCCTTTTTCTCTCGAGTATTAATCTATAGAAAATAATGAAACGTAAAGAAAAGTAAAGCTGTTTGACCTACTTTGACAAACAAAATATCACCGATAATAGCTGATATATTATTTATTTTCAAAATACTTATACCTAATAAGACAAATATTTATTTAATTACCCTTCTTTTGCCAATGCAAACGAAATATTCATAATTCGTGCAAAATATACGTATTCGAACAAATAGGCGCTTATCAGTTTCTATTTGCAGCTCAGAAGTAGAGTAGAGTAAGCTAAATTTCTATCTTCTATAGCTTTAGAGATACCAACTATTACCTAAACATAGCTATTTTACCAATTAACTTTGAATTACTTTCATTCGCTGTAAATAGAAATTAACTTATGAGAGACATTAACATAATTTTATTACATTTATATTCGTTTCAATTACTAGTTTTTGAAGCAACACATGGCTGGTCACACACTGACTTGATCTACTTAATTTATTTGTTACGTACAAAATAATAAACCATCTAGAATTTAATTTATTTATATGCTGCATTAATATAATTTTATTACATTTCTTTTCGTTTCAATTGCTATACTTTTTGAAGCAACACACGGCTGACCACATACTGACTTGATCTACTTAGTTTATTGGTCACGTGACGATATGTCAATCCCTCACAAACTAAACCTAACTATTAGCAACTTTTGATTAGTTTCTACTACTTGGACTACTTACAATTCCAATTCGTTATTTTCCATCTGCATAAATAACGACAAATAATTTTTCAATTTACTACAGAAGAAATAGAATATACTATAATGAAAAAAAGAGAATTTCAATCAGATAAATTATCAATATTTTCAGCAGCAAAGAACGGAAAAAGAAACCGGTGTAAGTATAATCCCTACTCAACAGATTTTCGCTGGAAACGCGAAAACGATGCTAATTAGATAGATACAGTTAGTTTAATTAACAGAAAATCTCACGTCAGCACGAAATTAAAGTATTACACCGAACTAATTAACTTAAAACGCGCCGTGGCGCACGCTTGGCGGTGTCCGATGAAACAACCGAAAATTAAAAAATTCCCCTCCTCGCAACCAAAGCGCATAAATGAACAAATGAACGCGAAGGCGAAAGGAAAACGCAGCCTTCAACAAAAAAATTGTAGGGTAGCGAGTGAGCGAGTGAGATAGGGAGAGAGAAAACGAGCGCTCGTGCCTCCTCGATAAAAAAAAAAGAAAGAACGAAGTGGCGCGCGCACTCGTCAAAGTCCCGTCATATCGGGTGTGCGAGGCTCTTTCGCGCGTCAAGAAATTAATTAAAGTGAAAGAAAGCCACGGGCGACGTCTGAAGGGCATATAGCCGGCGAAAATGCCGCCGGTAAAAAAATAAATCTAATTAAGCGCGTTTGATTATAGCACCTCAGCACCCCCTACTCGCACCCTTTGCGCTTAGTTGAACGAAAAAAAAAAACCGAGAGAAAATCACAACTCCACCGCTGGAGGGAACGTAGCTAAGGGCAAAACAAGAGATTCCCGGCAATTAACGCGAAATCGCGGGCGCGACAAACGAGGGATGGTGAGGGGGTGGAGGGTTGCTGCGCCGTAAAAGTGACTCGCAGCGTAAGCGAGGCGCGCGATCTTAAGCGGCGCGAGCGCAAGTACCATCGGCGAAAATCCGAGGCAATTACGCCGCGCCCGAGATAAAGTGCGGACTGGCTACCCGCCGCCGGCGGGGTGGGGGTGCAAACTCGGGCAGAGAGCCAGGGGGCGAGCCAAAGGTATAATGCGGGAAATGAGAAAACGAACGCCGCGCCGCGCCATTGTGAAGGGGATCTTTGGAGCGCTCGAAGGGAACGGCCGGCTTCAGCGGCCGAGATTTACCTGTCGGCTGCAGCGACGACGACTTCTATAACCCCCACCCCCTCTCGGCCCCGCGGGGTCGTGAGAAATTTTCAGTGCCCCGACGGAAAAACCGCGCCCTCGTTAATTTATTTTCCCTCGCCGCGTTTCGCTTCTTTTGCCATCACAGTTCGTCGTAGCTTCCCTTATATACTGTATATATAGTATATATATATTAGTGTATATATGTCACAGTTTTGTATGTGTGCGTGCGCGTGTGTGCGTGTATACACAGTAAGAGGTATGTGCCTCTTTTCTCCTTATTGTTCCCTTGTCTTTTTCTACGAAGCTTTGATTTTTATTGCCGTACTGATTTTACGGCTGATATATTACGCCGAGCTCGCGAGCGATTCTTTACCGTTTCTGAAAATCTCTTAATAAAGCCTTTTTCTAATAAACGCTGTTCATGTTTTACGATTTTAAACAGAGAGAAGATGTAGCTGCAATTTTTATAAGGAGTACGAGTTATTGGGAAGATTAAAAGTATCGCACTGACGGGAGCTTTTGAAATCAAATGTGACGTTACTTTGTCTTTCTGTAAAATAATAGAGAAGTAATATTATTTTTGCAATTTGAAATTCGTATTTTCAACATCACGAAATCATATGGGTTCTAAAATTGGGTAAGTGGATTTAGGAAAAAGCGCATTTAAAAACGTAACCGAACTCGACATAAAATTTATCTCTCTATCAAGTATCAATCCGTACGAGATCCAGCGTGTAATTTTTCTATATTTAAGTTGTATTTAAGTTGAATACATTTTTTAAATTCTACATATAATCATTATAGAAGCATTTATAAATTTCTGAAAGGTGACTCGATATATGCGAAAAAATCGTAGAATAATTTAGATTCTATCGAAAATTATTTATAATTATCCTTTCTAATCAAATTTCTACTTTACTCCTGCAGTCGGTTGAGAACTACCTCAACGTCATTTTGATAATTAAACCTACTGTATTTGTTTAAACAAGTTTGATTATTATCAAGTAATGTAATTTTTAAATAAAATTTTCCCCTACACTTTGTAATTTTATAATTACATTAAGTTAGCATACAATCTAAAAGGAATAACGGAGAAACTCATCCATTATTCGCGTTTGCAAAGACAAAAATACAGACATAGAGATGTAGAAATGCAAATATGCATATAGCGAAGCAACGGAAGAATGAGAGAGATAATACCAGCACCAAATAAGAACCGAATGGGGACGTGACCTACAATCTATTCCTCTTAAACAGAAAGTAAAATAAGGAGCTGCAGATTTGAAGGAGTTCAGGGCCTAAAAATTAGACAGTTTTTCCTTTCATATTTTTTCGTAGTATCCGGTAAATGATATACAAACAGAAACATCCACTTTAACATGTATATACTAATTTACAAGCCTCGCCGCTACTTTTTGGGAAAATATTTACTATTTCTAGTGCGTAGCGGTATATACACGACTAAAATTAAATGGTTGAATATTATCTGAAACGAGGGTTAGACGTTGTTATAAAAATACCCCGAACTAGAGCATATTTATCAAGCAAAATAAATTCTTTAATTTACTGGTCGACATTTGTTCTGTGTTTAAATGGTAAACCATTGCATACACTGAGAGAAATTTGATTATAGAATTCAGTATTATTCTAGAAAAAAGTACAATATTTATAGTAAATAGAGGAGAAGTCGCAGATCAACAAAACAAAAAAGTTACCAGATTTAAAATAAACTACTTCTAATAATAATTCTTACAAAAAGTATTGTATTTTTAACTGTAAGTCTACTAATTCGCTATTGTAGCAATTTTTACTTTAAATCTGATAATTTTTTTCCACTTGTTAATCCCTCGCTTCATTCACTTATGATTATCGCAATTTTTTAAATAACATTTCTCTCCCTGTACACAGAAAAAAATCTGTAATCCCCAAATTTGACACTCAACTACTCTGCAGCTACAATAAACAAACAAAAAAAGAAAACTAAAACCCATTTATATAAACGAAATAGAATACTTGAGAAATGAAACAAGAAATAGAGATTGAACGAGCTGCACTCGTTCCACAGTACCTCTATCAATAAAAAGAGAACAAATCAAACAACATCGCATTAATTGAAACGAATCACAGCCTCTATAACGCACTAATAAAAAGAACTCCTGATTTGTCACAAAACTCCAAATTACCCAACACCTCCAGTCCAAAAACTCCAAGACATTCATTACAATCCTTCGACAATCGATCAAAATCGCCTCAACAAAAAAAAAAAAAGAAGTAAGAAAAATTCTTTTTGTCCACCACAAACATTTACTTCGACCGCTGTAGCGTAATAAAAAGAGCGAGCTCAATTAACTAAAAGTAAGCTCCTCTTATCCGCGCCACTCGATCACGCCAAATTTCCCGGCCCACGCCGCAAGCACGCCTACTCCACTTCCGCAGTACACAAAAAAAAAAAAAAAAACAAGAAGAGCAAGGAGAACGAGAGAGTAGGGCACACCTCGTCGAAAATCCAGCGTCATCCAAATTAACGGCGCACGTATCCTACCCAACGAGGGTCGCGCAAACCCAAGGGAGAAGGTCGCCACGAGGACGCAAAGGGAGGAGAGAGAGAGAGAGAGAGAGTGAAGCTTTAGAGAGAGAAACGACGACGACACGCGGGGAGCAATGGAGGGGGTGACGGGTTGCTGCTCGCACTTACCGTTCAGCACGTGGACGACGACGGTGGCGCGGGCGGCCTTGCTGGATACGCAGCTGTAATTGCCGCTGTCGCCGAGGGAGGCGCGCGTTATCAGCAGCTTGCTCGTCGTGCCGCCCTTCGACTTCTCCGTCTCCAGCGACACGCCGCCCCTGCAGGAGAGAGAAAGACGCGCAGGGCGAAAAAGAGGCGTGTGAGTGTGTGTGTGTGTGTGTGTGTGTGTGTGTGTGTGTGTGTGTGTGTGTGTGTGTGTGTGTGTGTGTGTGTGTG
>JAWWEN010000020.1:232640-247145 GCA_035582955.1 Sycophila texana
TGTGTGTGTGTGTGTGTGTGTGTGTGTGTGTGTGTGTGTGTGTGTGTGTGTGTGTGTGTGTGTGTGTGTGTGAGGATATACTCCTTTAATTGCCGAAGCGCCAGTAGTGGCCGCGATGAATCTTGGCCGCGGCCGCACCTGATTTATCGTCCGCCGAGCGGCGCCGCTCAAATAATTCTTTGATTAATTGCCTGCACACCCCCGCGACGGGCGCTTCTTTCGCCGGGGGGGCGTTGCGCCGGAGCCGATCGGCGGCAATAGTCCTCCTCGAATCGCTTACTTTCTTTTGGCTCGGATGCAGCTGCTTTGAAATCTTGCTTTTTTTTAACGTCTCTGCGAGGGTACGGATGTGTACACTCGACCGAATTTACTTCTTTTGGAACGTACTCGGTAAATGGCAGCTTTACTCGAAAAAACGCGCGTATGAAAAAGTAAAGTATAAAGGATTACATAGAAATGTTCCCGAGTAGTATTCTCTTTACTAATAAAATTTACATGATCATCACGTGATGAACGTATATAATTATCATGAGATTGTCATATGATAATCGCGCAATAATTACACTCAACCGAAATAAATTCTTGCGGAACGTTTTTAAATTTTTCGAAAACTGGCGTCGCTGAAGATTCTATTTTGTCTTTTTTTAAGTTTGTAAATTAATTTTTATATTAATTTTTAGTCAGATTAAACATAAGATTTTTCAAGCAATATTGTAACTCTCAGGGAATTTTCTAAGAGAATTTTATTCGGTCGTGTGTACTACGTTCTTTTTTATAATTATAAGAAAAATTCAAACTTTTTGGTATTTAACAAAACTACTTGAATGCTTAAACTTCAGAGTAATTAAAACAATTTAAAAACTTCATGATTATTTCATTAGGAAAAACTAAACATTTCTTTATTAAATTAATGTACGAAGTTTTATGAAAAATATTTTGAATTTGGCGCCATTATAAACTTGATATTTACTTTTCATCCAATATATGAAAATATTTTTTTCTTAAATGCTTCAGAACATCCTGTCATCGTGTTTTTAAGAAAGAAAATTTTGAATTGTAGAGCACACTTAGTTCGAGGATTGACGGAATTTTTCAGATTCACGTGGAGACGCTACTAAAATTTTTTACTCCAGGAGATTAATTTCAGTCGCCTTTTTATGATATTTTCTGATAAAAGGTGTGCGGGCATTAAGTAATACATTTTTCAAGCGAATAACACCTCGATTTACGGCACCTATATACGTCCAAATAGGATTGTTACTGAGCTATTAAGACGTGAATGACGTTTTAAATTTTACTTTTGGAATGACTCGACTTATATATCTACGAAATTTTATCGGATTCATAAGAATTTCAGGTGTGTAGTACGGAAATAGAATCCATTTTCCGAAAGTTTCACGGTTAAGAGCTTTTTAAGGCTCAATAAAATTTGTTATTAATCAAATGTTATTTCTCAACTGAAAGAGTCGCGCAAGGCTTTTAATTAATTTAAATTTAATTTCGCTAATGCTTTATCGACGTGCACAAAAATAAATATTGCTTCCAATTTGGTTAATCAAACCCCACGAAGTTTACTTAACGGGTTCTCGATATTAAAAGCATTGAAAAGCTGCCGAAGTATCTCGTTCTTTCAGTATGCAATTTTATGATGCTGCAGAATGTACACTGATGGTGCGAAAAAAGGGAACACTCTTTACTTATAGTATGCATTATTTTACCAGAAAAAGTTTTGCATTTACTTCACGGAAGGAAATTTCATTTTAAAAATTACATTTTTTATAGTAAATAAAGTCACAGTCTAGTCAAACGAAAAATGCTACCAGATTTATCGGAAAAATTGTAACATTGGCGAACAAAAGTTATTGCTTAATAGCAAAAATTTACTAAACTTGTACTCGAAATTACAATATATTTTAAACTTGCACTTGACTTATTACATCAAATTACAACATTTCTACTAATTTTTACTGGAAGTATTATCATTTCAATTGCAAGTCATGCAAAATCTCGCTCAATTGCTTTGGATAATACGAAGTACTTCTTTTTACGATTTCCAAGCTGTTAATTCCTGCTTACGTATGCACCTCTTTAAATTACCTTTTAAGTGAACGTAACAAAAAATATCAAACATAATTAAATCTGCAACGACCGACTGTCATACTTCCAATACAAAGCGCACTCACCGTTATTACACAATTTATCGAATTTTACGAGCGAAAAGCTCCGATATTCTAAGAATATCAAGCTCCACTGGATTCCACGTCAGTCTCTCCGGCGTAATGCGAGATGAATGAAATATTTTTCCAGCAGCTCCCGAATCGAATCGAAGTCGCGTCCCCGGCAAGCACTTGGGATTCGCCATTCGCGTAAAGCGTGAAATTTGATTGTTTACGAGCCGCGAGGGGCGCGCCGAGCTGAGGCGCCGCGAGGGGGCGGGAGAAGAAAAAAAGAGGATGAGGCAAGAATTATTGTATTATCTTGCGGAGAGGCGCTTTATTACGGCTGACAACGGATTTATCGCTACTTTCGACGGTGCGGCCGCGAGTCGTAAAATATTCGCGACGTCCCGCTGAAAAGTTGCTTGCTTAATCGAACTTTATCGGCGGCTGTTGTTTCGAAAGATTTTTGCCCCGCGCGTTTTTCTGGCGTATCGATTTGCCGTTTGTCATCGGCGTTATTTAGGAGGGCGACCAAGTCGCCGCGCAACAATTTATGCCCCAATCGCCGCGGCTTACACATTTGTAATTTCGCGGGTCGCAGTGCAAGCGCCCGAAGTGCACCACACATACATATATAACCTACACTGACTTACGCTCAATTCTGATGAAAAATTTGTGAAAAATTGCAATTTGACGCGAAATTTGAATCTTTCATAATTATTATCGGTCATTAATGAGAGAAAATTCACCGCGCCGTAAGGTATTTTCGCTTTTGTTTCATGCAGTGCTGCCATCTTTGAAAAACGTTCCATCAGAATTAAACGATGAAAAACTGCAATGACTCATGGAAAATAAGTTTGCACTAGAATTCAAATGCGCGCTTCGCGCGCTGATTATTTTAGTTCGGAGATGACAAAAACAAAAAAGCAAACGCTTAATTGCTACTACTTTCACACTCTTCAATTTCGATAATTCGATAAATTCGATAATTCAAGACTCTTCAATTCGATCATATCGCAATGCATTTTAATATAAGGGATTGGAAGAAAAAGTGAAATGACTTCAAGCCGTGAAATTAGAATCACGATATCGTTGGTTTATTAATGAAAGATTTAATTTTCGCGCCAAAAATTACTTTCGAATTTTCTTGGATGATGAACGAGATTTCTATAAAATGTTATCAAAAAAGTTCCATCGGAATCAAGGTTAACAGAGTATACTTCCTTTCTGATCCTCTTATGAGTACCGACAATATTCCGCTAGGTACTGGGATTCTATTCTTTGTGATCATGTTTAATGAAAAATTTTTTTTTATAAAAAAAAAAGAAAAAATAAGGAAGTAAAGTTTAATTTGAAAAGTTTCTTTTATTTTTATTGAGATATAAATTACTTTTACGATGAAATGGTTATAAGCGCGGTGCAATTTTAATTTTTTATCATGGCGGCGACGCGTTATGTGAAATTAAAAAATTTCATGCCGGAAAAAGTTTGCCCATTGCAGGAAAGTTATAATGATTCGAATTTATATAAGAGGATAAAGTTGCGTATATAAACACATGACTGTAGTATTCTCGACTGAACAAATTTAAATTCACGAACAAACTCGATAAAACGGTTGCTTATAATTATTTTCGCCGGGCCTAGAAACATCGCTACGTCTGTGGCTTCCCGACAAAAGCGCATAGCTCCACCTTTTATGCTTTCGGGATTTTTGAATTTTTAATTTTCAGTTCATACTATTCCGGGAACAAATAAAAAAATTTACTTGTAGAAATAAATAATTAATATCTTTTCCGGGAACCTTTCCATGTTACAGAAAAAATACAGTAATCACTTTTTTAAACATTCTCTTCTATATCAGTATGCATGAAGCGAATAAAGCTTTTTCGAGATAAAACTATTGTTTGAAACATTTTTTGCGCTGCTTAAATTTTTTCTTCAGAATAATTAAGAAATTAATGCCCATTAACTTCCACGATTTTCATTATAGTGCTTTTTATCTGGGACAAATCCTTTGCCAGTATTTTAACGTAATTACTGTCGCTTAATCTATTTTTGAATTTTACGCTGAGTGGCCGACGGCGAGAGTGGCATTTGTCATACTTTAAGGGACGCTTTTGCGAGACATTAAAAATTCTTTTTTATTAAAACGCGTTATGTTCGAGTTACTAGCCCGTGATAGGGATTACTGTTTGAAGTCTCATTTTAAGAGCATCGCCGGGCCTTAATATGCATTGGATTTACGGTCGTTAACTTTTTAACGTTGCTCGGGGAATTTGCAATAAAAAACCGTATTTCAAATGCTATGCATAGTCAACTAGTCATAAAGTGATTTTAATTTTTCCCTCGTTAAAATAGCCCGAAAATCGAAGCAGTTCTCGTTTACACCGACTTCGCGTTGAACGATTTTTTATTAATTTATATAAACCATAAGGTAATAAAATTGTAACAATTATTTACATTTTTTTTGCTGCGCCTGCAATTAAAACTGTTTCTTATTCAATTTGTTTCAGCTCTTTAAAAGTAAAACTTCAACATACGTTATTTTCATTTATTTTAATATTTTCATGGACAAAATGTTATACATTCTAATTTATATTAAATATTCTGATTCGATTATTCAAAGAAGTAATAGATTATGATTACATTAATCAAATATAAAATAAAAATCTACACATTGAAACATTAATTTATCAGGGCTGCTCAAATTCGATTCGTACTACTGAAATTCCTTGACTCGTACACAATTTATCCTTTCTTAAAAAAGCAATGACAGAATGGACTACGAAATTATTTGTAACTACATGATTAAATTAATTCAATAGTTCTGATCAATTTATTTATAAAATATAAAATAAAATAAAAATCTGTTCATTAAAAGAGCAGGGCTGACCATACTCGAATGAGTACTACTGAAAATCTCCTTGACTTGTACTAATGCAGTTTCCTATTTATCCTCTCTTAAAAAAACGATTACACGATGTAAAAGAATAAAATTTCAGTTAAATTGCGCCAAAATTCAAAAAAATTTTATGGTTTAATATTATAAAATTAATATTATAAAAAGATGCTTGGGCTTATTTAATTTCACTAATATATAAATGAAATAAATATAAAGTTTTTAAATTTTGTAATTGCTGTTATTTTTAAATTGTTTTATGCAAAGCGAGGGAATTTTGTGCCTAACATAAAATAATTTGTGCATTTAAAAGAGCTCGATTGTCAGAAAGTTTTATAAATAAAAAAAAAAACAAGAAATCTCG
Organism: Sycophila texana; assembly: GCA_035582955.1. Lineage (NCBI taxonomy): Eukaryota > Metazoa > Arthropoda > Insecta > Hymenoptera > Eurytomidae > Sycophila > Sycophila texana. The sequence goes on from JAWWEN010000020.1 coordinate 238,063, forward strand.
TTTCAATCGAGTTCAGCTTTAATTTAATTCAATAAAAAAAAAATTAATTAATACAAAGAAAAATGCTTAGTATCTGGACCCGTTAGAAAGCTCGGCTTCCGGAACTTTCGGTCGCGTTCACTGAGAAAGCTTTGGGACATCTGGCGTATTCGCGAGGGTTAAGCTACCGCCGGTGCGATTTGGAGCGGTAGCTCTGAAAATTTTGTAGAGTTTATGCTTCAAAAGTCAAAACTAAACCGCAATTCATCAGGTTTTGTGCCGATAAAACAAAAAAAAATGTATGTATAGTTTGTTACAGCAAAAAAAGGTTCCACGAATTTCTCATCTCTTTTTAGCCTCGATTTTACCGAACAATTTGCTCGCAGCAATATTCAACAATAACAAATCTACAAAAATTATTATACCTTAAATAACTTACAAAAATCAATTGAACACCGCACGAAAAAAAAAAACAATAAAATCGTTAAAGAGAATGTAATATCCCCTCGATTTAAGAACACCAAAATTCCAAAGCAGCGCCACATTATTTGCATTTATGAAAAGATGACTCTGCAAGCCCCCGAATGTCCATTCGATATCGGGAGGAAGCGCATAAAACGCATCCGGCAAGACTCTCCGGGGGTTTGCATGCGGAAAAAGGGGGCCAGGGGTCTGGGAAGCGGAGGGGGCAAATGGGTTTGGAGGGAGTTCAAGTGACGCGGCGAACCGTACCTCGGGCCGTCGAAGTCGATGACCGTCCCGGCGTGGTACCAAGTCACGTTGCTCGGCGGCACGCCCTGCGCGTTCACCATGCAGGTCAGGCTGATCGTACTGCCCTTCCTCACGTACACCTCCTCCGGGCCCAAAATTTCCGCCTGGACGTCTGCAACAGAGACGAGGGGAGGGGGTGGTGGGGCGCGGGGGGGTGATTTCCCCGTTTCCAACTTTAGCTTTCTCTTGTTTGTCCAGTTAATGCTTCGCGAGGTATAGGGGCAAAGAAAAACAGCCCCGCTGGCGGAAAAAGGACTCGGCTGTATGTGATTGGCTTGAATTTCGCATTGGCTTCGCGGCTCTTCCGGAAATTGTAGCCCCGCGGATAGTTTCGACTGTTTGTCTTACAAATCGCGCTGAGGTGTGTATTTTTCTGTTTTTTTTTTTTTCTCCTGTTTTTAACTTTTAGACTTACGGAAGGATGGTATAAACTTTGTATATGGAAGATTCCAGGTCAAAGCTGTCAGTGAATGTATTTTGAAATTGCTGGTTGAAATATTATTTTTTGTTCTAAAAACAAATCTCTCGATTTTTTTTTAAATATGTACAGCTGTACAAACAGCCAATCAAATTTTGTTTAAATCTTCTAATTTTGCCAATCTTTGAGGCTCTCTGGTTAACTATGCATTTTGGATGAATACGACAAATATAAAAGTTGTTGAATTTTGTCTCCAAAAAATTATAAAAATATATATTTGATATTATATTTGGGTAGTTTAATTTCATGTTCTGCTATTTGTTGATTATCTGCAAATATTGAATTTTCCTGTTAGTACAACTGAGTATGACGTGGAATCATCCATATACACTGATACGTGATTTTAAAATTCCATTAAATAACAGTCACAAGCTGTTTATTACATATTATGAGTTAATTAACGTACACCTTTGAACGTTACTCTTTTCTATATTTTTACCGTTCCTGACTAGATTAAGATACTTTTTTAACAATATTCACTTATGTTTTTTTTTAATGAAATAACATACAACTTTCTGTAGATAAAACAAATATCGCGTTTGTTTAACAGATGACAGAATTTCGGTAAGAAAAAAGTCACATTCAAATTTGTTTTTAATTAAGTCATAAAACACTAATCTCAATATTAAATTCATCGCATTTATTTTTCTGGCTGACAATCCCACCGAATTATCAATAATCAATTAATTAAACCAGATCCGGTGAAATTTTATTACACAAAGTCCTTTTTCAAAATAAACTTAACATGCAGGATAATGCTTACAGATAATTATCATGCAATAATACTCGCCCTCGTCGGATTTTGATGGTACGTCGATGGAACAAAATTAACACCGGCCACAATAGCCGCGACAATAATTATGAATTACCCGCGTATCGTTTAACGTTTTGAAAATTATTGCACTCACGCTAATTGCGCCAAATTGAATGCGAATATTTGCGACTAAAATATATATAGTACAAAAGCGCGCGGCCAGCAGCCCACGCCTGTAACTTTAATCCTCGGCAAGATGTGAATCGTAATTCTCCCGAAGCCGTTACTTATCCCGCACACGAGCTTTTAAAACGCTGTAACTTTCTTAACGTTAAATGCCGCTTAAAAGGAGCTCATAAAATAATGACACCTAAACAGTTATAAAGCCCCGGAGGCGCTCGGAGTAAAGTAGCTTAGAAGGCGGCAGGAGAGGTCAATAAAATTAGGCGGCGAGCGCGGTCAAAACAAGAGATAAAAAAAGGGCATGACGAGGGCGGAATGAGAGCATTAAAAACGATATGGATCGCGTGAATCGAGCCCGGATTACGGCGCTGTTTAACTGTCCTCTTCCCGGTTCCCCTTCTCTCCCCGCCGATAAACATCGGGAGCGATAAAAAATCAATTGAACAATACTCAGAGGCACTTTGCGGAGGCTACATAATCACGAACGCATATGCTCGTGACCTCGGAAGCGTATACAAACTTTACATCGGTCGAGCGAGAGCGAACGATCACTTGACCCGCCAAAGTACTGCATAAGCTATCAAAAAAATTCGGTAAATTGTATATATAATCGCTCGATTAGGATGCGTACGCGAAAAAAAAAATACGCGTAAAATTCGAAAAAACAATGAGGTATCAACAGCTGTAGATGATCCCATTGAGGAGGTTCTACTGGTAATTAGTCAAAAATTGAGAATTTCGCGAAAAATTATATTGATTCGTAAGTAGTGGTAGAAATGACTACTATACTGTCCGAAAAAGTGGTCACAGATTGACATTCTGAAAAGTGGCCTAAGAAAAAAAAATGTAAATAGTAGCCTGAAAGTTACGTTGTATTCGGACGACATATGTGTTCATAAACTCGGAGCGCAATGTACACTCACCACTATTGATTCTTTCGAAAAATATATAAAATTTAAAAAAAAAAATGTCTACACTGGGGATTTGTGAGATTTGTTTTGTTGTCTTGTCAATATCTTCTTACATTTTCAAGACTGTTATCGATATGTTTACTCCGTTGTCCATGTTTGGATTCAATTGATTCTCTCTTTGTAAATATTTTTAAAGTTTAAAAAAAAAACGACGTCAAAGACCTTTCGTAAACAACAACAGAGTAAATACACAAATAATGTAAACTCGAATGTCTAAAGAAAAAAGATGAAGTAAAAAAGCCATTTTTATTTTTCCTTTTTTTTCTTTTTTTTTTTTTTTTTTTTTTGCTTATTTGTAAGTTTTGAAAATGTTTGAAAAGAATTAATAGGTCGAATGGACGTGCGTTTGTGCATACATACACCGCTCTCTTGACTACAGTTTGTAAAAGTAAAACCTCCTCGGAAGCATCAGCCAATTAATTACCGAATGTTTGTGGGATATGTACATATCCAACAAAAAAAAAAGTAACGAAATGAAATATACACGAAAAACGACATGCCCCCGGCGTTATAACTCCAAAGCGCAGATACGAAAGTCAGACAAGGTGGAAAGATGGGAAACCGAAAGGGAAAATATACACACTGCAAGCTCGCACGCAGCGTCGACTCCGCGGGCAAAGCTTGGCATCCGGCGACGTACACATCGCTCTCCACGAGGGATGCGCGTAAGTATACACCAAGAGTGGTTGCGATAGAGATAGATATATAGATAGATAGATAGATATAGATATACACGTAAGAGAGAGAGAGAGAGAGAGAGAAATCCTACCTAGAACTCGGAGATAGACCGCCTTGTGTATTTTCGGCTCGGTGTTGACTTGGCACTCGTATGTGCCCTCGTCCCTCGGCTGCACGTAATCTATTCGCAGATTCCAATCGTCCGAGGTGCCCGTATTGCCGATAACGGTGAACCTTGCGTCGGTCGTGTACGTTTGCGCCATGGTCGTCAAGATATGCAAATCCCTCTTTCTCATCCAGGACACCTGCAACGCCACTCGCAAGACCCGGAACATTGAAAATTCATCCTGCCGCCGGCCCATTAATTCCCCTCCCCCGTGGCCCGCAGGATGTGTGCCGGCGGCCGTATCTCCGGCGGCTTTTTCCGCGGATCACCCCCCCCCCCCCGCCTCTCCCCTCGTCCCAAATGCACGTTCGATCTAATTCAATACGGCCGAGTCTCGATCGGACCCGCCGGCAATAATTCCCCTTATCGCTCGATACCGATCTCTACTCCGCCAGCTCGCGGATGCAATCGATTTTGGCCCTCTTCCGGTCGCGTCGTTAGCATGCCGGAGACGTGGCCGGCAAGCGCGCTCTCCTTGGGGATTGGTCCTTTTTTTATTCGTCAAGTTTTCCTCCCTGCGCTGCGAAATTTTCTCGCTCACTGAATTTTTCATTCTGTGCAGTTTTTTCTTTTTTTTTTTTAGCAAATTGATTGAAGACTTACTTAATTTGTAATCTCTTTAGGTATAGTAGGGCAGAAGCTTTAGTCAGGTTAGTGAATTCTCATGTTTTATTAGTATGGCGTTAATTAGATACGCTACGCAGCGTCGAGACGCTGTCGCTTTTTATATAAATTAATTAATTGCTCAGACCTTAGATATACTGCAGAGCATTGCTCTTATCTTGTCTTTAAATACTCGGAAGCTTATATTTAGCTTATGAAGTAGTTTTTGCGTAATTCTGCGAAAAACATGTTTTTTTCGTAAAACTCAACTTTAAACGTTCGAGAAAGAACGCTTATAATTAATTTTTTTTTCTGAGGTACCCTAGATATACGCAACAATTTAACTGACAAGAAGAGTACCGGAGTTCTGGGTCCCAGCGGATTTCTCCCAAACTTTGTAGAATATTTCTTTGGATGAAAATATTGAACACGTACCTTGGGATTTTATCTAACGAAGCCTCGTAACAAAAATAGGGGACATTTGTTAAAGGGACATTTCTAGAGGAATATGCATTTACGAAGATATTAATTTCTCAGAAACTAAAAGTCATACAAAAATACATAAAAAATTAAAATAAAGTAGAAGATAAAAGCTACGATTTAAGACTTATTAGATTAAAAAATCTTTATTGAGTTAAGAGTCATGCATAATTACGTGAAAAATAATTTATGTTAAATATTATCTTTAGTAAATATTTAATGAATTTTCAATTTTGCGAATCAATAAAGATTTTTTAATCTAACAAATCTCGTATTGCAGCTTCTATCTTCGACTTTATTTAGGAAGCAGTTCTACTTTGACTTTTTTTATAAAATTAATTTATTTGAATCATTAAAAAAAAAACATTGACGGGAGAAAAGGTATATATTGGAATGAGCGACAAGATAGCGATGGAAAAGGTAAAAGGACAAATGCAAACGCAGCCTGTGAATTCAGATTAAAATCCTCCCTGCGGAATGGAGCTTCTGCGAAGAAACGCAGCTCAAAGCAGCGAAGCGAGGAAAGCTTGACTTTTCTTCGGTTCACAGCACCGAATCACGTACAATGCTGTCGTGTGTTAAATATGATTTAGTGAGAATTTCTTTGCTCCCCCTCCCCTCCTTCAGAGAAATATTTTTCAACAAACGAGAAGTGCATACCATCCACTTTTTCCTCTGCGCGAATAAAAAAATTGGTTTATTGAGACGGAAGCAGCCCATTGTTATCTCCAAGCCAATATTTCAGCTAATAGGAGTTCGCGGTCGGAAAGTAGATTTTAAAAGGTGTAAGTCATTTTTAACGAGGTATTTGCGCCTGATTAGATTCAGAAGCACACATTTATTCTTTTTAATAAACCAATTACACCGAGAATGTTTAATCTTTTAAAAAATATTACAACATAATTGTTCCTTTTCAAACGAGATTTTTTGTAATCTCATTATGAATTATATCAACTTTTTTTTCTTTTGAAGTAAAATATGGAAATCCATGGCTACAAATATCTACCTTACTGGTAGGTATACGACGTTTTTCTTGTTTATTTAAAAATCAAAAGAATTTTTCAAGAAAATTCAACGCACTGCCTTTCGATACAGCGTGAAAGATATCTGATGTAAATTCTGTGAAAGAATTTTTTGAATAAACATTTCTTACAAATATAAATTTTTTCAAACAATTTCTTTCTTTGAGTTTCATAACAAATAAAATCACTTGAAATTTATATAAAAAATCCTTTACGTCATTTCAACAGTCAAAACGCTGTGTTTTTTTTTCAAAATATCGTTTCGGTTTTATTTAAATAAATGAGTAATACGTCGATATCGTTAAGGCAAATCTCTAACCATGAATTTCCCATCCCTTCATATTATTTCACAAATAATATTACAGTTTGAGAATTGACTAATCAAAAAATAAAGATTTAATTTAGATATCAAATTTGAAAGTTTATTCACGAGCACTCGAAATATAATTGAAGCCAAGACTTTTGCTTTGGGAATAATAGAATAGCCATAATAGCCTCCCAACTTTCACTAATTTCCTTCTCTAACGCCTCCGCCCCCTGCCTTATTTCTGCTTTCGTCCGCCTAAAGAATATTGCGTTCATTAAAAGCGAGTCTTGCGTGGAATTTTCTCCTTCTCCATTTTTTTTTTTTTTAATGAATTCAAGAAATCTTTTCCCTGAATAGCCCTTAGAAAATAATTTTCCCACTCAATAGATTATTCGTGCGATTCATTAAGCAACGAGTCGTTTAAGCTTCAATTTTACTCATTAAATGTCCTCAATTAAGATTCCGAAGAACAATATCAATTGTGAGCCTCTGAAGAGTCTATAAACCGAGAGAAATATTTCGCCATTTAAACGAATTAATTGCTCAATATCGTCCATGAAAACAATGCAATTTACCGTTTTAACGTCCACGATCGCTTTTTCTTTATTGAACAATTCCAACCCGTTCGACTATTCGAGGCCTGTTTATTAGCTTTTTAAAAAGCAGCTACGCTTCATAAATGTAGTGAAAGCAGTATATACGCTGCAAAATGGTTACAAGACAAATTTCGTTAATTACATGGGTTTTATAATTAAGTATCATGTATAAAATGCAATATTAATACGTGAGGCATCGTTTAAATTTGCTGTTCATTTATTTGTAAAATACGTAAGATATTAATTAATTTTGCAAAAATATATAATTTTTGCATAATTCATGTAATTTTAAAATTCGACTATTAAATTGCATTGCAAAATTAATAAATTTGATTAACATAAATTATTCTACGAACCGCCATCATTTTATCCGAATAATCAATATTATTCTAATTAACATCAATTACTTTTAGGCCAATTTTACCGCCGCCAAAATTATTATAAATTTTAGTCACATTTAATATATGCAGACTTAACCCAGTTCCCATCGAATGGAATAATTGCATTTCTATTTCGTCACCGTAGAATAATAATAACACCGCGAACTCGGCTTTCTTTCTTCTTTTTTTTTGTATTTCAAATGTACTTAAAACAAATTGAATTTCAATGAGTGTCATCAATATTCATGCACTCCTCGTAATTTATGCAATCCCCTAGACTTTCGAAATAAAAGGAAAAAAATATATATATTTCCCCGAACAATTTTGAAATATAACCCACTTTCATAAGGGGCGAAGCAAAGAAACCCTCACGAAAAGTCCTTTTTTTTTATTCGCCGCATAGATCAAGTCGCGCCAGCAGCTCGGCACGTTTAACCAAACAAAAAAAAGGAAAAATAAAAAAAAATAAAACAAAACGACCAGCTCTTTATACCCCACTCCCGCTACAGTCACCCCAAAAATTTCAAAACAAATTTCCCCGACTTAGAGCGTAGTATAAAAAAGCTCAGCCCGTAAAGTCCTCGGAAAAAAAAAAACAATCCGGGGCCACTCCGCGGACAAATCCCCGTCCGCCCCCCAGGGTATGTATGCAGATCGTTCCCCCTCCCCATACCCCCCGAAAAAGATATACTCACCGTTCTATTGCCGAGATTCTTAACCCTACAGAGCAGGACGGCCGACTGGCCGACGAGGGCAGTCACGTTCTCGCTGCCCTCGTCGGCGAACTGAGTCTTGCCGATCGCCTGGGCCGTCGTGCCGGCGGCCATCCGCAGCTGCTGCGTCGGCTGCTGCTGCTGCTTGATGTGCTTGCCGGTGGCCGGCCCCTCCTCCCGCTTGTCGAGGCCATCGATCAGCCGCGACCCGCCACCTGGAAAAATGCATGCCCATATATATAGCCGATTCAGTGGCGCGACGCTTCGAAATAATGGGCGGGATAAGGGCGACTTGGCAGCTCGCATTTGGAAAGCAAATTCTTTAATAACTCGCGAGATTTTTATTTTAGACGGGCTGTATATATACTGTTCTCTGCTATCTCTTGGATATACTTCTTTTTCTTCTTTTTAAATAAAATTCGTTTTATGTGGAGATATTTGATACGACTTGTGTATAAATTATGGACGTTTTGCATACGAAAGAAATATGTAGAATTGTTTACTTCTTTTTTTTTTTTTTTTAACAAGTATATAAGATATTTGATACATTTTTTATACACGGTGTGTCTATAAATGATTGTATAGAACAATCCTGTACAGAAACTTTATTTACTTTATACACTGGAGATTGAGAAAATAAAGGGTTTAGTTAAGAAACTTGGATACGCGATTTAACAGTTAAGATATAGTTAATATTTAAATTTTCTACTGAATTATTAAAATGTTCTTAATTGTGAAAAACGGAACGCACTTTGCGTCGCGAAAATAAAACAATTATATCAGTGATAATGTGAGATTTAATTTTCGCGCCATAAAGTGTATTTGTTTCTTTTTTTTTCTTTGGGGCACCACAATTTAATATAATCGCGTGTATATAAAAAAAATTTTACGTAGTATAATGCTATAAAAAAATCTTTACAATTGTTTAGAATTGTCGGATATATTCAAACGTGAGTAATATGTGCTTGTGCGTTGAGTTCCTAGACTGAAGTTATATATATA
>JAWWEN010000020.1:247245-261207 GCA_035582955.1 Sycophila texana
CTAAAAATTTTTTTTGAAAAAAAATTTTTAGGTATAAACCCCCCTTAAGGATCAATATTAACAAAAATAATTATTAATTGTAATAATACTATTATTAATGCTGCAATAATATTAACTATATTTCATTTCATTGTTCATTTCAATATTTGACATGTCGTAATCTTGATTTCGTATGAAATAAAAACATTGGAATGATTATTATTAATAATGCAGTTCGTCCCATTTAAAATTTCTGATAAAAAAACTTTTGCATCTTAAAATTTTATAAAAATAAAGAGTTTACACGTAAGTTATTTTCCAATTTAATCGACATTAAGGATCAGTTTAAAAGTTCCACATTTACCGGGGATCGTCTCCGGGTGTAAAGATAGCTATTTTTTTCTTATCGGTATCATCTTCTTTGGCGCAGGGATCTTTCTTCGGTTTGCAGGGATCGTCTTCTTCTATTATAATGTCGCTGGATTTATTCGCTACGTTCACTGCGTTTCGCTTCTTAGTCTTGGAGGGCATCATTTTGAAAAACTTTAAAATTATTGTTGGGGTGTTGGCGTTGCCTTTTTCTGCCTGCACTGACAGTTACTGTTTTGGTTTTTCTTTTTTGTTTTTATTGCGCGTCGAGGACGTCACTCTTTTATTATGGAATGATATTCAAAAATTTCATGTTAGTTAATAATTTATTTATTAGCATATATGTATAGTATATGTAATATTATATGTATACAATAATTAAGTATCATCCACGATTTTCGTCGTGAATCCCATTCAAAATTATATTTTTGAAAATTTATCGCGGAACAGTTTTTGTTCGTTTAAATTTGAATCAAAAGTAAATAAATTTAATTTAAAATATGTAAACCTATGTACGTTATTTGTAAAAATAATTAAATTTACTAATAATTGACATCAGAAAAAAAAAATGCGTTTAGTCACTAAATTTTAGTGTGAATAATAATTGAATCCAAGATTAAATAAAATGTTTTTATTGTACAAGATGCGTGTATACTTAAATACTCACGTACAATTGATTTATCATAAATTTTATATTTCAAACTTACATATAATATTGATATTTATAGAATCTATTAAACATTTTTTATTATCCCTACAAACGATTTTATAAATTACAAAAAAAAGAGGTGTTTATTTTGATATTCTTTTTTTTTAATAAATCCTGACTATTTTTAACACTACAAAGGTTTGACTAATTCAACTTCATTAATTTATTTTTAAATTGTTCTTGCTTTAATGATCTTTTTATTTAAATAATAATATTATTTAAATATTCTAGTATTTCAAAATTTCAGAATGAGAATTTATTTTATTTCATCGCTAAGTTAATGTATGAATGAAATTCGACAAGTATATATATATGAGCTATAATAGAGCTGCTGATAAGCACTTTAACTATTTTGAGACTTAGACTTATCTTAAACTCATCTTAAGCTTGACTGCGGATATTGAAGATCGCGCCGGCAGGCGGCACCGTGGTGGTAAAGTGTACACAGCGAGAAAACTGTTGGTAAAGCGCTGCCACGTCGAAAGTTCATTTAAAGAAATGTTGTTAAAACTGCATTCAAAATAATAGTTTATTGTGTGTTATTCTCTTAATTACGATGTCTCTCGAGGCAATATGGTTTTATGTCTTTATTCTACTGCTGAGTGTAATATTTCTGGTAAGAGAAGGGCCGGTGAGGTTATATCATTCATTCGAATGTTATCAGTTTTTTTTTTAAATATGTTATTATGCTATTATTATTAAACATTTTATTTCTACTGTGCAAATCTTTTTTTTTATTCGAAATAGTTAAAAAAATATGTAAAATAAGCATCACTAATGATCGAGTTAATTTTTATAATTATTCTTTAGTTTTTTGTAATGACCTACGTACTGTGCAAGTACACAAATCCATATCCAAAGTTGCATCGTTTTGAAGAAGAAAAGTATTTTCTTGATCAGAATACTGGAGAGAAGAAAGCTTTCCCATCTATCGAGGAAGACTGGAGTGTAAATATCAGTGTTATTGTTCCGGCTTACAATGAAGAAACGAGATGTAAGTATAATAGAGTTAAAAAGAAATATTCCTTTAAAGATCAATATTTTAAAAGTACATTCATTAACTTCCAGTGCCACCAATGTTGGACGAATGTCTCAGTTATTTAGAGCAATGCAAAAATTCAGGTCTTTCATATGAGGTAATTGTAGTTAGCGATGGAAGTACTGATAAGACTGTTGAGGTCGCACATTCTTATGCTAAGAAGTTTAACGCAGTGCGGGTATTAGCTTTAGTAAAAAATAGGGGAAAAGGAGGTGCCGTAAGACTGGTTAGTGCTACATACTTTTATTTACATTTTGTTTAATAAACTGAACTTAAATTGACCACTTTAAATTTTCTGTATTTCAGGGTATGCAAAGTGCCAGAGGTAGTGTAATGCTATTCGCCGATGCAGATGGTGCTACAACCTTCAGTGATTTGAAGAAACTGGATCAAAGTCTTAAAGAAATATTAGGATGTAAATAAAATTTCTTTTTTTACATCCCAAAATATTTATCTAATAACAAAAGTCTCAAACTAAGGTAATTTATAATTTCAGGTGACTATGTAACAGCACCCGACAGGACATCTATTTCACACGCCGTTATCTGCGGTTCCCGGGCGCACCTAGAAGAAGAAGAGAAGGCGAAACGTTCTCTCTTCCGTTTGCTGCTGATGCATGGTTTTCATTTCCTCGTCTGGTTCCTATGCGTAAAAAGCGTTCACGACACGCAATGCGGATTCAAGTTATTAACGCGCGAGTCCGCGCGCCTCATATTCACGGCCCTGCACGTTGAACGATGGGCTTTCGATGTGGAAATGTTGTATCTTGCGGAGAGTCTCGGTATACCCGTGACGGAGGTAGCTGTCGAGTGGCAGGAAATTGAAGGTTCGAAAATTGTGCCCGTTTGGAGCTGGCTGCAGATGGGCCGTGACCTGGTTCTTATCTCGCTGAGGTATAAACTTGGCGCATGGAAAATTGCTAAGCCGAAAACCAATTGAACTGCATTTTTCACTGACACTCTATTGGGAATTAAGAAATTGGAATTTTAATACTAATGTGTGTTTGGGACAATTTTGTCATAAAAGAGGTGATATAATTGTAAGAAAATGAACTTCCAAAGACACAATTAGCTTACTAAAAAATTCAAAGGAAAGTATTCAATTATAAAAACGAAGAAACTATATAAAATTTTTGTTCTATCGAGCTTTACAGCAACGTGGCATTCTAATTTTAATTAACAATTTTCAATCATCTATTGATGAGTTTCAGTGCTATATAATATAAAAAAAGAAGTATGTTTTCGTTTTATGCAAGAATATGCATACAAAATCAATATAAGATTGTTAAGTTTAGATCTATAGAATAAAATGGATACATAAATTAGCAACTAATTAGTTTAAAAAACATACTAAAAGAAAATTTTATTTTATAAACTTAATATATTGATTATTTATGCATTCAACCTACGAAATTTTGACTATTTCTTTTATTGTATAGGAATGTGATATCATTTTTGTATGCCTTCTTTTATAAGACTTTTACAAATGTATGAATTTTGACTTTGTTTTTCTTTAATTGACTTGAAATTTTCAGAAAAGGTAGATATTTTTATGTATTTGATTACGTAAAACAAATATAGACAAACTTTAAAATTATTATTAATTAATTTAAAAAAAGGAAGTCGAAAATTATATTTGAAGAAGCTAAGTGCCAATCTATTGGCAGCGGTTTTTTTCTACGATCTTGAATAATTATTGTTAAAACAGAAAAGTAAATAATAGCTTTGTTTAAAAGTAATAATATTGAATTCGCAGACTAATCAGTCGTAACATTTTGTATTACTTTTAATTTTATTTACGTGCATTTACAGCATATACCTATTACATTTTGTAATTATTGAACTGTTGTAAATAAAATTAAGTTCATTTTATTTAAAAAAAATACGCATCACATAGTGTATTTAATGTAATATATTACAAAAGTAACGCAGTGTATATGTTACGAAATATATTATCAAAATAAAATATTTTATTTTTAAAAAGTATAATGAGAATTTTCATTTACCCGACAAGTAGGACAAGAAATATTATACTTTTCTCATTTTTAAATTAAAAACTACCCCAATATGTATTACAGAATGTATTTACGACTCCCTCGTGCGCTCAATAATAAAAACAATCCGAAAATAGCATTTTGTTACGCAACAAACCATTAAAAGGGTAACACACCCCTAAAGATAGGGACGAACCCGCCCAGGGGAATCCCGAAGGGTTTTTCCCACTATATATGTCAAAAAATTACGCGACGGCGTGAAACAGTACTTACTATAGATATATATATACTATACTATGTACTAAAGATACATATATAGATATACTATTGCATATACTGTTGCAAGATATATAACGGTGCGCGAATCCCAACATAGCGATATCACATGATCAACTACGTCACCGTGACGTCCATTCGTCGAGCACCGTGGGGCGGGGATATAAGATATATATAAGTATCACCGTATCCGAGTGTACCATTTCGTCACACTCGCCTACAGGAGGGAAAGCGGATTCGTCGTCGAGTCTTCGCCGACAGCGCACGCAGAGGAAGTCCACCGGTGCTCCTTATCGTCACTCCTCGCACAACAGCCGAGCGCTAAGCTCCAGTTTATCTCGAACTTTGGAGCAGATCAAAAAGTTTTTTCACCAGTCGAGCAGGGGGCACAGCCCGACACGCCAAGGTCGCCGCACGAGAGCCGAGGAGCGCAAAAAAATGTCGTTCGTCTCGCCCATGCCGAGTCGCGAATTCCTCTGGGATGTGTTTCAACGGTAAGGTCGCCGCCACGAGTTGAACATCTGCAATGCACTTTCTACCTGACGTGGCCTATGTGTACGTCATAATTAATTGTAGCCGGTGATTCACTCTTGTACATTCGGATGTTGCAAATTCAATGAGTGCTCGAAGTTTTTTTTTTTTTTTTGTTTATGCGTGACGACATTATTTATCTGACGTAAAGGTTCTTGATTCGCTAATGGAATTGTACTATTATGATTATTTAATTACACTTGGACAATACTAGAAATGTACTATTCCATTGTAAGATTGTGCATGTAAGATTGTGCATGTGTATTATGCACTCGGGCAATAAAAGAATACTATTGCACTATTCCGTTATAAGATTGTGTATAAAGATGTATAGCTCTTTGTTTTTTTTTTTTTTAACTCAATGGATTTCTGACTGGAAAACTTATTAGTTGAAGTCTGATAATTCAATGACTCAGAAAATGATAATATAAATTAATTGAAATAAAACACCATTATTTACAGAGTTGATAAGGATCATTCGGGAGAGATAACTGCTGATGAATTACAGCAAGCTTTGTCAAATGGAACATGGACACCATTTAATCCAGAAACAGTTCGACTAATGATTGGTGAGTTATTTTGTGGATTACAAAAAGTTTATCTGTTGCTTAATATGTGTTGTTTACACTTTCTTCTAATTACATGTTTCTTATCTTTCTTCATATTTTTAGATAGACAGTAAAAAATTAATTTCTATCTGTTATTTGTCTACTTCAATGTCTAATTTATGTCTAAGTTACTGTCCTTTATAGGTACTACTATAAATAATATTAAAAAAAATAAAAGTCATTTGTTTGATATAAGTATTATTCATGATAAACCAAATCATCATTACTCATGATAAGTCAAATATTTGTAATTTTTATTATAATTTGGAAGATTTTTTACTGTTTATCAAACTGGGAATAATGAGTCATTGGTTTATTTTTGCATATTGCTTAATTTTATTCGTGCAGGTATGTTTGACATTGACACAGAGAATAAAAATTCTTCAGGTATGTTCGATAAAAAGAACAGTGGAACTGTAAACTTTGAAGAGTTTGGTGCTCTCTGGAAGTATGTTACAGATTGGCAAAACTGCTTCAGATCGTTTGACCGAGACAGCAGTGGAAACATTGATAGAAATGAGCTGAAAACAGCATTAACCAATTTTGGATATCGTCTGTCAGATACAATTATTGATACTCTTATGCGCAAATATGATCGTGCTGGTAGAGGTACCATTTATTTTGATGACTTTATTCAATGCTGTGTTGTATTGCATGTAAGTATTTATATTTTACATTTTTAATATGGATATAGTATAAATCATAATATACTAATAGATTTTTTTTCTCAATTTTAGACATTGACTGCATCTTTCCGACAGTATGACACAGATTTAGATGGTGTGATTACAATTCACTACGAACAGTTCCTAGGAATGGTTTTCAATCTACGAGTATAGATTTAAAAGAAAACTCAGTAAAAGTATTCTCGTCTAAAATTCACCATTTACATACACGTTACATGAATATATATATATATATATATGGCCTGAATGGATTTCAAGAATCGCGCGTTGTATTTATCCAAGTAGCAAATTTTATTAAGTGTGGAAATTGCCAAAATTTGCCAAATGCTTATACAAATTTTTAATAAAATTTAAAATTTAGCTTTTAGAGTATTTAAAATATAAATTACAAAATTCTGCAAATTTGGCCTGATAAAATTGTTTTCATTAAAAAATTTACGTTTGCATTAAATTTGCATTAGAAGCATACAGAATACAAGCCACACGTAATGATATTACTAATACATTAAATTTAAAAATTCATAAATCAGACATTCCTGTCATTCATACGATGAAGATTTTATAACACTAAGATAATTTATTAAATTAAGAAAAAACATTTTTATTAAAATAAGTTTAAAGTCATTGCCTTTGGTCTGTTGCCTTTGGTAAGGATAACAAAGAAAAATAGCTGAGCTGAAAAATACTGAGCAAAGACAAAAGGTCCACTTTTATGGGTGATATAACAGATGTCAATAAAAGTAATATTTGTTTTTTTCTATTTTCTAAATATTTAAATGAAACAGTCTGCTGCTTAATGATATTTATAGTAAAATGTTATTTATTGAAAATTTTTAATACAGTGCTAAAAGCGTGATTATACACAGTTAAAAGTAATTCTCAAATATTTTTACATGTATATATTTTTCTATTTGTAATGTCTGTATTGTAATCTTATAGTTAATATAACTTTATTGTACTTTAAAGAACAAAATAAAATGTTAATATATACAGTGTTCACAATAAATGTAATTGTTGTAGTTAAATTAGTTATTTAAATTGTAAGTTTAAGTTACTAAATTTTTAGTTACATTAAATTATATTGTTTTCTAATCAAATTCTAGTGTGAAAATAGCGACATCTCGTCTGAAAAAAATTTATAAAAACATAGCAGTAAGGTTATGTATATATTCCTTCTTCCTTGTGGACGTGGTGGTACAGAGTAAGCCGGGATCTCTGACGTGTAAAATAAATGATAAGAATAAACAGATTATTTCGGGAATATGGTAGGAATCGTAAGATCCCATAAAAGTATTTATAAGTAATTTTTTCGTGTGTTCCATATTTAATTTTCTTTCAAGAAGAAAATGATAATATTGACTGACCTCATTGAAACCATTGAATTAGTATTATTCTTTATTTTACTGTGTGGTATAGTTGTACCTTCTGTTATTATAATATTTTTAAAATTAAAATTTCTAAAAAATCGTCATAAAAAGAAGGCTGATGAAATCACCATTGGAATTTTTCACCCTTACTGCAATGCCGGAGGTGGTGGAGAACGAGTTCTTTGGGCAGGTGTTAAAGCTCTGCAAGCTAAATTTGATAATGTTCAGATTTACATTTATACTGGTGATCTAGATGCTGATAGAGATAAAATCCTCAACAATGTCGAGAATACATTTAATATAAAAGTTGACGACAATGTTCACTTTGTGTACCTGTTTCAAAGAAAATGGGTTGAAAGTAAAATGTATCCACATTTTACTCTCCTTGGTCAAAGTTTGGGATCAATGTGGCTTGGCTATGAAGCATTAAAACTTTTTCAACCGGACATATTTATCGATACTACAGGTTACGCTTTCACGTATCCATTATTTAAGTATATCGGAGGATGTAAAGTGGCTTCTTATACGCATTATCCTACTATATCATTAGATATGCTGAGGCACGTATATCGTAGGGTAATAGTACATAATAATCGCCGTGTAATAGCAAGGAATCCATTTTTAACAGCAGCAAAAATTTTATATTATAAAATCTTTGCCTTCTTGTATGGACTTGTTGGTAGATCAGCTGATATCATAATGGTCAATTCCACATGGACTGAAGATCACGTCAATGCTATTTGGAAGTGTTCCTTAAAAACTCATAGAATCTATCCTCCATGTGATATAGAGAAACTAGTTGAATTGCCTCTCATAACTGATGAAGAAAAAGGAGAAATTATTCGTATAGTTTCAGTCGGCCAATTCAGACCTGAAAAAAATCATCCACTCATGCTCAGAGCAATGTATGAGTTACGCTCCATTGTTGATGAAGACACCTGGAAAAAAGTGAAATTAGTCCTAATTGGATCAACTCGCAATCATGAAGATGAGGTCCGTGTAAAAGACATGGAAGATCTTTCAAAACACTTAGCTTTGGATGAAAACGTAGAGTTTATGTTAAATATTTCTCATTCAGAGTTAATTCACGAACTGCAACGATCTACTATTGGCCTGCACACAATGTGGAATGAACACTTTGGCATAAGCATCGTTGAATGCATGGCTGCAGGTTTAATTATGGTTGCTCATGCGTCAGGGGGTCCAAGGGCTGATATAATCGAGACACAAGCAGGATCTCAAACTGGATTTTTAGCTCAGGATGCAGAAGAATATGCCCAAATTATAGCTTTCATCATTAAAATGACACCAAACGAGAGAGAAGTTATAAGGAATGCTGCTAGAGCTTCTGTTCACCGATTTTCGACTGAACACTTTGAGAAAGAATTCATCAGGACTCTTGAACCGCTCTTTCGATGAAAATAAAATAAAAAAACTTCAATAAAGTGAAGAAAAAAAATTATTGTGAACTTTTTAAATTCTATATACAAAGATATATTTTAAAACCTTCATAATGTAATTGTTAAAATAAGCTAGTCTTATAAACAAAATATACTTAAAATTTATTAAATTAGTTATATTTAAAATATGTTTAACATAATCTATTAAAAATGTACATAACTTTTATTCGTTTTAAATAAATATATTTATTTTTTAAATCTCAATCTTTGTAGACTAATTTTAAATTTAAAAATAATACCTAGAAATGCAGGTGTAGTACGGTAAAAAATCCCTAAAAATCATATAGTTCTATTTACGATTATTTAATTTGGACTTTAAAGTTTGAGGTTATGTGCAATGTAATGCAACAAAACGTGGTGAAGGAGAGCCGTAAACTGCGGCTTTATTAAACTATAATATTTATTTTTGTTTAAAGTTAGCAGTTATAAATGATGAATGCTGTTTTCGAAATACTAGATTACTTAAAAAGTACGCCAATTACCATACCTTTAACGTTATTATTTAGTTACGGATTATATAAAGTTTTCAGGAGGAAACAAGTACAGACCACCACAGAGAAGGTATTTTTAAATTTTTCTTATTCGTACTGAAAAACAGAAAAATAATGAATGTTGTTCATTTTAAATACTTTTTTGTTTCCTTTCTAGAAATATTCAAAAAAGTCATCTTCGTCGTCTTCATCTTCAGAATCAAGCTCAATGGGAGATGAGGATAGTTATTCAAAAATGGTTTTGGTCGTTAGAAATGACTTGAAAATGGGAAAAGGCAAAGTTGCAGCACAATGTGCACACGCAGCTGTTGCCGGTTACAAACAAGCAAGGAGGCATCCCCAAGTTCTAAAAGCATGGGAAAACTGTGGACAAACTAAAATCGCACTTAGGGTATAGACTAGTATTTTGTTTCTTTAAATGTGATTTGGATTTATGAATCTAATTGATATTTAAATTTTTAGTGTGACTCTGAAAAAGAAATGTTAGAATTACACAGAACCGCTAAAGCAATTGGATTATTGTCTCATGTTGTACAAGACGCAGGTCAAACGCAAGTTGCTCCAGGCAGCAAGACTGTATGCAGCATTGGTCCAGGACCTTGTGAAATTATTGATCAAATAACTGGTCATTTAAAGTTATATTAACTTTATCACTCCTTAAACTTGTGATTTTATACGCATAATTTAAAACTTGATTTTATAAATCTTAAAGTTACAGAATTCATTTCAAAAAGTATTATTGCTTGAATACTTTTACTATAATATTTGTGAATTTTTATGATTGTTTTTTCAATTAACTATTACAGGTTACTTAGATCATTTTAATTAAACAATAAATATAAAAAATTAAAAAAGCATTTCCAACAGATATTTTCAAATTTAAGTATATATTAACTTTTTGACATAAAAGTTTATTAATTCTATAATCTACATGCCATATATTTTTTTTCATATACTGTTTCATAAATTATTAAAAATAAATCAAAATCATAAAATGTTTTGATCACAACGCAATTATTAATAGAAAACTGATTTCTACTTTTATAATTTTAATTTAAAATCTAATTACTTATTATTCATTTATCAATTGCGTTTAATTGCTATTTATTGTTAATAAAAATTCCAAATACTTTAGAAATTGTATTGTTGACAAGTAGTTGACACTCAAATCATTTAAAACATCGATCGTATTTGATGGATCTTTAATTTCATATAATATATAATATTATTATCTTTCCGAAACTTTGATGACTAATTATGCCAAATGAATATGCTAAGTAAATATTAAATTATTAATTAAATTAAACATTTTTTAAAATAATGTTTGTTATAATTTCTCAAAAATTCAGCATGACTTTTTTAACTTTCGTTTTATATACGACGAGAATTAAAAATCGTCCGTAATTAAACTAAATTTGCGAATACAAAGATTAGTAAACAAATATCTTTGGAGAACCTGCATTTACAATTTTAAATATTCTAAGTATCAGCTACATCAAAGTGTTAACATTTTCAAAATAAAAGTTAAAAATTCTTTAACATGAGGAAAATGTAATTTGGAGAGAAAACAATAAGAACTAAATTTGGTTACTGATTCTAAAATGAACCGATTTATTTAATCTAAGACCGCATAAAATATCTTACATATTGAATTTTTCAAATCAATATAGTACATATATAAAACTTTTTCTAAGAATATGGACGGCACAGTTATATTAATCACACAAACTGTTTCCACTTCTTTTGTTATTGTAAAAAC
The DNA here is from genome assembly GCA_035582955.1 of Sycophila texana. NCBI lineage: Eukaryota > Metazoa > Arthropoda > Insecta > Hymenoptera > Eurytomidae > Sycophila > Sycophila texana. Next base: position 258,513 of record JAWWEN010000020.1, read on the forward strand.
AAACCTGATCTAAAATGCATTTATTCTGTTTCAAATATTGAAACAGCTTTTGTAAAGTTAAATTTGTTTTGCTCCATTTCTATTACCATTCCCATACCTTAACCCTGATGGAAAAATTGATTGGAATTTTATTTAAAAAAAGAAAATAAATCTTAACAACCTAAAATCTTACAAATTTTTAAAATGCAATTCTACTTTGATAAAGTTAATAGGAAAAATATATTTCCCCATCAGGAGAATCATTAGCCCCACAGCACTAATGTGCCAGAAATATTCTTGGAATGTTTAAGAATCTTTTTTTCTTTCTTTTTTTTTTTTTGTTCATTTAAAATAATTAGTTATAAAATTTATGGTACTCAAATGATTACTTAAAAATCTTTTCTTGTCTAATTAATTTATCAAATTGAGTGCTATACAGTATCGCTGGTTGATTTTCGTACTATCTACCTACATATTAGATATCTTTAATTTTTGTTTATCTATTGTCTGATTTTTATAATTTTGAAATAATTTTTAAATTATCGTAGGTCAAAAATCTTAAAAAAATCACAATATTTAATACAAGCCATCAACGGCTTATAAATGCTTAGTACTAAATGTATTTAAATACAAGTCATATCACAATAAACCCTGTAAGGATTAAAATTTTCAAAATTACATCAACCACTTAAAGCTAAACATTTACAATAGGTACTCTCATAGCACTCAACCTGTAGTTAAAATAAATTTGCACATTTCGATGAAAAATATATCTGGCGTGTCAACATAATAATGACAAAAGTACGTTTTCAATTCCCAAAATGTTCCCAGAACATTTCCGTAAGTACTACAACAGGAAGTACACCTGTTCATAATTATAAATACATTTAACAAAAGTATACCATGTTGAGCGGGAAACCTCACATTTAAAAAATTAAAATAACCTGATTCTATTCGTCAATTTTTTTCATATAAATAAGTTACTTGAAATTGCATATCCGTGAAGCAAATTTTGTACTTTTAGTTACGAACTGCAGTAGGTCAGCCTCGAGGATATCCCGTGATTATAAACCTAAATTGGTGGTGGAGGCGCTTTCCTCCGAATTTTATTGCTGCTGGTGGCACTACATTGAGACTCGGCGATGGATCTGCCATCAGCCTCGTCTCTACGGCACAGCTCTGTCTCGTTCTGCAACCAGTTGGTCGTTTGGCTCATGCCGTTCCTACCGATCGTATGCGCCTGTTCCTCATTCTCGGCGATAGGACAGCCACCAACTTCCTCTAGCAGCTTGGATAGCGAAGGCGCGAGTCCAAGTCCCAGATTCCTCTCGTGATACACCTCTGACATTGTAGGCGTGAGTTCGCGTGTCAGACTCGTAAGAGACGTCGCCAGGTTTCGAATACTGGGATGGCTGTGATGATGTTGCGTTTCAGAGTTCTGAGAAGTATCCTGGTTGTTGCTCGAAGATTCGCCGTTTTCGTTGACTGGTGGTTGCACCACTTTACGTGGTACAGTTGCAGTGCTACCAGGTCCGAGCTCCGTGCGTACACTTAGACGCTCCAGAACTGTAGGCGGGAGAACAGGTAAGGGTTGTCTGCGTAATACGGTGTTGTGTCCGTTCTCCCAATCAGTCACCGAACCACTCGAGCTTGATCCTGGTCTTACACTTCCGTTACACTGTTCAACATAAATATTGCGAATGCGTGTTTGATGATTGAGGTTCAGAGTTGCTGACGAACTGGACGGATAAGTTTCATTAGCTTCATCTGTAAAATAAAACAGGATCGTTTTAAAATACTATACTAATTCATTTCATCAGTTTTTCTTCGATAAGCTAGTAAATGACTATAAAAATACCTTCACCGTTTTGACAGTTCAAACGAGAAAGAGACAAGCTCGGTGTTTCCATAGTCTTTCCATCTGGTTCACCACGATGTCTGACGTAACTAGCAAAAGCACCTCCTAAGCGAGGTCGTTCTGAAAGTCCTCTATCAATTTGTGCTACAGAAGCTAAACTCTCCATTGAACTACCTGAATCTAAACTAAGGCTATTAGGTGCTTCTTGAGTATCTAAAAAAATATAAAAAAAAACGATTATAAATTTTCTATTCTATCTGCTACTGCAGTAGCAAAAATTCTGAAGATTGATTTAAAACGTGTACCAAATAATGCAAGTAAAGCTTGAAGCGCAAATTGAACCGCTCGTCTTAACGCTTGTTTGCCAGTCCTCAAGGTGACTTCCAGCTGTCCAACTTCCATCAAATCGAAGCCCAAGCTAGCGAAAAGTTCATGCGAGCCTGTAGCTCGCCACACGCGAACGGGAAGTTTAATTTCTTGTCCTTCGGTAGCGCAACTTGCTCTTCGCATTGCTGCAATCACATCTTCAGCTGCTTCAGGAGCCTGAGATAAAAGAAATTCACATTAATTTTTTTTTATTTAAAATTAAAAATTGATTAAATGGACGATAGTACTTTCTAGATATAGCTTCGAAATTTTCGTTAAAAATTAAAAATATTTTAATATATATCATTTTATGATGTTTTTAGAAAATGTCTACGAATATTAGAAATGACCGAATTATCAATATTGATTTAATATTGGTCCAATATTGGTAATTCGGTCATTTCCAATATTCGTCGACATTTTTCTAAAAACATCATAAAATGATCCAAAAACACTCAATTGACATTTATAAAATGTTTTTACTCAATTGAA
>JAWWEN010000020.1:278658-293206 GCA_035582955.1 Sycophila texana
CACACACACACACACACACACACACACACACACACACACACACACACACACACACACACACACACACACACACACCCTCAGGGCGGCGTGTAGTGCATATATCTATATACACACCGGGCGCTCGGCTTGAAGCTAGCCGCTATAGGCGCTCGAGAGCGGAGGGCCCAGAAGGCAGCCGGTGGCTGAGCGCAAGTGCCTCCTGTGCCAGGCCTGCAGCAGCAGCCAGCCAGACTGTGCGCGGAGAGCTCGTGCGGAAAGGAGGACGAGCTGCTGCAGTGCCCCGCGCCCGAGCACAGGGTAATCCAACCCCCCCGTCGACGGCCGGACAGAGCCAACCCTCGGGGCGGCCGGAAGATGCGCCGAAAAGCGCCGAGGCGCCCCTTCGGATCGCCCAGGTAAAATTCGCCATGGCTCTCTCTCTCTCTTTCTCTCTCTTTCTCTCTCGCACTCGCTCCGTCCATCTCGCTCCCTCTCGCGCGCGCACACACTGCGATATACACAACTGTGCACCGTGCAGTGTATATAAAGAGTATGTATATTATATATATGTATATGAGACTGTACGTAGGAGACTCCGCTCGGTTCGACTTGACTCTTTTCTCTCTCTCTCTCTCTCTGTCTCCGCGTAAGCCCTTTGCTCTCTTTGTTCCGGCGAAGACGCGAGTTTATCGGGGGACGGCTCCTCCTCTTCCCGGGGGTCGGCCGAGCGGTGCGCTTATCGCGCGAGATTAGGACGGGCCGTCGGTTCGGTCTGTCTAATTGTCGATCCGAGAGCCGTGGAGAGAGGTGGCGGTGTGTCACGTGACCCCAGTGTTTACCAAAATGGAGCTCCGCCGTTCGCTCGGGGCTGCTGCTGGTGCGACGAGGACGATGCCGTTGGCGCGATAACCGACCGCCTGGTGCGGTGAGCACCGCCGACGACGAGTTGGCCGGAGGCACGAGGAGCCGAGGGTTCGGGGCCTGGTGGAGTCGGTGAGGAGGCTCGTGCGAGCGGACGGCTGAGGAGTGAGTGTACCTGCACACGCGTCGATGATTTTGGAGCAGGATTTTCTTTTTTGCGTGTTTTTTTTTTTTAAGGTGATGTTTGCGGTGTTTTTTCTTTTGTGCGGGGGTGTGTTGGGGGACGAACGAGGTTTTTAGGGTGGCGGGGTGATGAGGGGAAGTAGGTTTTGGGCAGTGATTTTTTTTTTTGTTGGCTGCCAATTGTGCAATGGACTGTAAGGAGGTGATCTGTGCTGGGACATACTTTCTATTTTTATTGCCAAAGGTGTTCGTTTAGTTGGATATTGTTAAAGTTTAATTAGTTAAGTTCGAGGTGGGTTTGGTTTTTCGGGACGGGTATGGTTGATTTGGCAAGGGAGACGAGAGATCTAATCCGTAGCTGGAGGTATTTTAAATTTATCTTAATTTAGTTTGAAGTAAAATGGATTTCCTTATATATATATTTTTTTACAGTAGATACAATTGTATTTATGTGACTAATATACGATGTTACATAAATTCTTGAGTAGGAATAGATAATGCACATTGAAAGCATGTGTAAATTAAATTACATATGTGTCAATGTTAATACTGATAGCTACGTAATGTTGTCATGTAATAGTATTCGCTGCAGTTAAAAAGTAATATGGATATCGTTTTTAAAATTTATTAATAGATTAAATAGCAACAACCGTGATACATTAGTTACCATTTATTTAAAAACTTAAATTATGAAAGATCAATAAAAAATAAAATAAGTTATAGTCAGCATGAGTAATTTGATTTTTGCACTTTTTAAAGAAAAAGTACTTTAGTTTTAGACGACAGTTTTCAATTAAAGTTACATTAAATTGACTATACAAAATTAATTTTTTAGTTTTATTACAAATATATATAACAACAAATTCAAACATTAATAAACAATTTCTTCTTATCCTGTTTTTTTTTATTTTCACACAATTATTATTTATTCATTTCAACAATTTGCTTAATCTGTTTTAGTACTTCTATTTTTAACTTGACATATTGCCTATTGTGCATAAGCAGAATTAGAGGTCAATGATTTTTAGAAGAATGGTTGCCTTCATGGATCAGTGAGTTAAAATACAGTTGAACAAAAAAAAATAAATAAATAAATAGATAAATAATTCTTTATTGTAAATACAAACTTTCACAAACTTATTTAAAATAATACTTCCTATTTATTTTATGTAATGCTTATTACTGTTCAAAATAAAATATCCAGGTTGAATCTATATAATTGCTATTAAATTAAGTAAAATAAGTAACAAATAATAAATTAGAATTTAAAATACTACTAGAGAAGAACTTTGTTTCGCACATGACTAACTGCAAACTGAAAGATTTCTCTCTGTTTAAATCACAGTCTTGCAGCATAAAAAAAGCAGGCCTCAACCTCCTATTGTAGCTGTAGCTGTTGTAAGAATCAGTTGTTGACAAAAGTTGTATAGAGGAATAAGTGAATCTCAAGTATTTTTAAATGTTAACGAGTTTTACAATTTTTAGTAAAACCTTTTTAAATGCAGATTCCTTCTAAAAATGCAAAACTATTTATTAAAATAATTTGTTGTCCTATTTCTATTAACCACATTTATTAAAAGATTATTAATTTATTATTTTATTAATATGCTTTAATCTTCTTACAGGTGGTGACCGAAGCTTGAAAAAGGCCTATAAAATATACTGTTGATATGCATGCTGTATTTGAAAGGTAATTTGTATACTAATTTTTACTTAATAATTTATTTAGTTCGAAGAAAAAAAGAATAATTATTTTTAAATTTATTTTTAGGTGCACATGCAGGTGATCTCAGATGTAGCTTAAAGAAACGAAGGAAAACTATAGATCAAAGTGTTTAGATGTTGTGTACTGTATAGCGGTACCTGGTAGGGCCATAAGGTTTCTCAAACATGGCCAGTAATCAGGTGGATTACCAGTGGTATGAAAATACAAGAAATATTTAACTACTATTTTTTTCTAATTCATGTATGTGATTCAATATATTTAAAATTACTATTATTTTTAGGGCCTACACTATAATGGATTCATCAAGAGTATCCACCTATCTGATATCGATCTTATTGATTGTATATGGCAGCTTCAGATCGCTGAACATGGAGCAGGAAGCAAGGGAAAGGGAAAAAGAAAAGGAACGCGCAAATCTCTTAACGGGGCTGACGAGTAACAGTGCAACGGCGACGTCGGAAAGTCCTTCTGGAAAAGGAGTTCTCACTTTAGATACAATGCATGTTCTCTGTCTACCTCTCGGTGCTTCCATATCCCTACTCGTCATGTTTTTCTTCTTCGATAGTATGCAGATGCTCTTTGCTATATGTACAGCTAGTAAGTTATCTTTCAGCATGACCAAGGCTTGCAATGTATCTGCTTTCGGAGCAGCCTTTAAACATGTTGAAAGACTTCATCTAACATGATATTTTATTCTTATAGTTATGGCGACGGTAGCATTAGCATTTCTTTTGTTGCCAATGTGTCAGTACATAATACGGCCATGCTCGGACGGTAACAAAATATCCTTTGGAGTGTGCGGAAGGTTCACGGGCGCCGAGCTTCTCTCGTTCTCCCTAAGCGTAAGCATAGTGTGCATATGGGTGCTGACGGGTCATTGGCTGCTCATGGACGCGATGGGCATGGGCCTCTGCGTCGCCTTCATAGCCTTCGTTCGGCTGCCTAGTCTCAAAGTGTCCACCCTCCTGCTCACCGGTCTCCTCATCTACGACGTCTTCTGGGTCTTCTTTTCGTCTTACATATTCAGCACAAACGTTATGGTTAAGGTAATGCCTCGTTAAATTGATTTTCTTTTTTTAATTTCAGTAATTTTATTGGCGTTTAAATAATTACGACACGAATGAGCAATCTTGAGTTTAAAATTGCAGCTGACCTATTCTTGACCTAAATTCATTGAAAATGTACACTGCAGTGAAGTTAGTTAAAATAACGAATTCTAATGATAATCGAATCTACAATCACATAAAGAAACCAATTATTACGCAGTTTGTTCATATGATTTCACAAGTTTTTTTTTTAATACTACACAGAATCATAAAACCCAAAATAACGATTGATAAATATCAATACTTTCTAATCTGGCAAGATATATTACTTAAAATACGAAATCGTTCAGGTAAAAAAAAAGTTGAGAAAAAATTACGCTATTCGCTTGTAATAAGAAAGATAAAAAAAAAAAAGTTGTAATCGGGAAAAGAACTGATAAAAGATTATGTCTAGATTAAATGGAAAAAATTAATATCATATCATTTATTTACACACTTTGCTTTCATTTGTAATTTAAATAGTATTAAGTAGAAAAATTACTTTAACTTATCATGCAAATTGGTAAATTAAAAGCGACTCATCTAATTTTAACGGTAAATTTAATGTGACCAATTCGTTTAAATTTAATCTTATTAAAATAGAATAAATCTTACAATTTAAATTTAATTCCTATGCGATCTAATAATGAAACGTCAATATTTTACTTGTATATTTTTTTTAAAGAGAGCAAGCTAAAAAAAATAATTTAATAATTTTTTATCCGAGTATTTTAACATGTAACGGTGTAAAAAAATTATTTATTTAATCACTATTAACGAATACACAAATCTGTGCATCTCGTTTGCAGGTAGCAACGCGTCCAGCTGACAATCCAGTAGGTCTTGTTGCCCGAAGGCTACACCTGGGCGGCAGCGTTGCCCGCGAGGCACCCAAGCTCTCGCTACCCGGCAAGCTGGTTTTTCCCTCGATGCACAGGGCCGGCCACTTCTCGATGCTGGGCCTCGGCGACGTCGTGATGCCCGGCCTGCTGCTCTGCTTCGTGCTGCGCTACGACGCGTACAAAAAGTCCCAGCCACTGCCGGGCGGCTGCGAGGCCGGAGTTCCGCCGCCTCGTCATCTCAACCGTATCACCTACTTCCATTGCTCGCTCATTGGCTACTTCTTGGGTCTGCTCACCGCCACCGTCAGCTCCGAAGTTTTTAAAGCCGCTCAGCCGGCCCTCCTCTATCTTGTACCCTTCACGCTGTTACCCTTACTTACCATGGCGTATCTCAAGGTACTATTAATGGAATTTTAAATTAATATCAAAAGGTCTTAGTAAAATACTACTAAATTTCTTACAAATGGAGGCCCATGGTTGCGGGTCATGAATTTCGTCTAAAATTTATAGAACGTCATTCAGAATAATGAATATATTTCACAGGATTTTTGTGAATGGAGTATGTATAGTAACGAAATAAGAGAACTTTTAAAAAAAGTTTAGGGAAAAGATGCATTTATGTTAATTTTACATATTCGAGATCTAAAAATTGTACGAGCATATTTAAAAATTGAAGAAAATAGATTTTAAAAGCTACACTTTGAGAATTATTAAATTAAAATATCGTTATTGGTTCAAATCTAATGTATTATGTATAATTTTCAATGTTTGTACTTGCTTGTGCAACTTTTAAATTCGAAATATTTAACATTTTTGCAAATGCATACAGTCCCCTAATGTTGTTGCTTTACTCAGTTCACAAAAATCCTGAGACTTTATTATTTCGGGTTAAACAATCATCATTCTATAAAATTTTGGCAAAATCTAGGATCTGCCATCTTAGTCCTCTCCTTGCTAGTAATATTTTATCATATTTAATTTTTGAGAATATTGCAAAAGTGCAATTGATTTTATTAATTGCAAAGTGAATTCCTTTTATTTAGGTAAATATAAAATGAAGACTTTTCTAATTACTGAAATATCAATCGATATCATTACGAGCTTTTTGCGGCTATAGCAAAGATTATTTCAAGCATGCATTATCGAACTTCCTTTTAAACGAGAATTAACGATCGCCGTGATTAATTTATTGTTAGCAGTTTCATTCATTTTGCGACTCTAGTGACTCACAGGTAAAACAGTGATTTTTCCCAAGATAAATCAAACGATGACAAGGTGCGCTTATCTCATATTTGCATTGCCTTGTGTATGGATTTTTGTCTACGTTTAAAGTAGTAAACAAATATCAAGAAATAATTTACATAAACAAGTGGGAAGTACGAAGTACTTTTCTTTTCATTGCTTTACACAACCTTTAATGTAATGCAAATATTTTTTAAGTAATTTAGGTACAGAAGAAAGAAAAAATAAATAAAAAATAAGGTATATTTACTCTATAAATTCAAATAAGTGACAATTAACTTTTTCAAAGTGAATATATTATCACTCTTGTAATAAGTGAAGCAGTTTGATTTATTGAATAAGCGAACCCAATATAGTGTAGTTACTTTTGTAAAGTGCGAAACAATGTACTTATTAAAAGTACCTTCCAAATGAGTTAAAAATTCACTTATCACTTAAGTTGAAGTGACTAATAATTAATAAAATAACTGAATGGTCGCTTTCTTAAAAAAGGGAAGCTATATTCACTAATAAGAAGATTTCACATTAATACGTGAAAAATAGCCACTACCGAAATAAGAGAAAATTTTTACTTATTCTACTTTACAGAGAGTAATTAATTTATGCATTTATTTATTTTTATTTACATCTCTGATATTTTGCAGGGAGATTTGCGACGGATGTGGAGCGAACCGTTTATAGTGCAGCAGCCTTCGAAGCACATGGAAGTTTGACAGCTATCCACGGTAAAAAGCTTCTTCGCTCAACCAGAGCCCCTGCGTCTACCTAAAAGATTGCACTCGACGATTGATCTTCTTAGCCATCTACCATTACTTTCCACGTAAGTAATCTTTCGTTCGAGGCCTTCACCAGGTACAGCAACATCTTGCAGTTTTTCTTCACGACGAATTCTCTACCCCCGTTCGTTTTGCGTTCGAAGATCGTCACGGTGTTGAGGAAGTGTCGATGTGTCGTTTACGGGGCAATCGTCGCCAATGAACTAACAGTGTAATGTTTGTAGAAAAACTTATTTAATTATCGGAGGAGTGGTAAGGCCGCTTAGTTGTGTGGTTGTTTTTAACTCTTTTCTTTTAATTAATTATTAATCAACGCGGAAAGTACGAATGCACTGTTGAAAATGTTTAAATTCAATCATTGAATTTATTACGAGTACAACTGGTTGTGTAAGATTAATACGTCTCTTAAAAAAAAAAAAAAAAAAAAACAAATGTACAAAGTTTATAAATGTTTACGTTGAATTGTTTAACTATTTGAATATTGAAAATTTTAAGTTTATCGTTTTCGAGCGGTCGAATAATTAATTAATCGAATGAATCCTTCCTTTACTTTCGAGTTAACTATTTGAGTAGAATAATTTTCAACGGTGTAGCAATTAAAAGAAAAAAACTTTTTTGAACGGTTTTTTTTCTACTCTCACATGATTCGCAGTTAAAGTGTATCGTGCGTATAAAATATCTGATTATACTTATACTATGTATAATTTTAACAATTTTTAATTTTTATAATTGTTTCGAACGTAGGTTATATCATACGTTATAGTATCTCTTAAATCGTTTATACATTATTTTCACACGACATAGTTCTTACTTTTCTTCCGAGTGTAGATCGTCCGATGGGAAGGTGAAACAGTGATGAATGTGTGTCAAAAAAAAAGTGTAAAAATATTTTTCCAATTTAGAAAATATTGCGTTTTTTCATTCGGCACCAGTACACTTTTTTCTACAATACATCAGCATTATAATACCGCGCAAAACCAATTGTTCCCTCTCTCATTTGGTTTAATCTTGTATGCGATTTCTTTCACACATAGCAAAGCAAAACAAGTATAAAAAAAGTGTAAATCAATCAACAGCGTTCTCATGTCAATTTAAACGAGTAATTTCTTACTATAATGTTTCTTCAATATTGTACCTTAAGATGAATGAAGCAATGAATGACAATGCACTTGTAAGGAGAATCACATAAAAATACTAAGGCATGAATGATTGATTCATGGTCTTTACGATTCATATATTATCGAATGATGATTATACGTAATGATGTATGAATTTTGTCTTAGCATTATATGTAATCATAAATATACATATATATGACTTTAGTATCATCTTTAATAGCAAAATTTGTTAAATTCAATTAACTTAGAAGACAAAATTTTGCGTGTTACTATTCTGTGTGATTCTCTTTTTATCAGTTACTCGAATGTCGTGGTACTTGAAATTTTTTTTCACTCAATTCTAGTTCTAGCTCGTTTTATCTCGAGTCCTCCTATTGTTTTAATATAAAAATTTTGGATAATTAAAAAGATTAATATTTATACTGACGCGTATAAAATTTGTTTGAAAAAAATATTATTTTTAACTCTAATTTTGTTTATGAACAAACTGATAAAATACTGTATATATAATGAGTAAACTCATGAGTAATGAGGTTTATTTTGTCATTGGAATGTTGTACAAGGATAATTGTTCTCAAACGCAAAATAACCGAGTAATTGCTTTCCATTTGTGATGTTAATTTTAAACTGCGAGAGAAAAAGTGGAATTTATCAGTACCGTGAAAGAATCCAAAAAGAAGTTATTCAAAAAGGAAAGATAAATGTCGCGTCAACGAGATTCCTTTAACCTGCGAAGAAGAAAGAAGTAAGAGAAATCACTTTACTCTTGTAATTGGCCGCAAGGAAAAAGTGTAAAAACCAGCACCGAGGGATAAGCTTATTTAAAGCTCCTGCTATGAATGGGCCATCCTTAAGACTTTGTATTTTATTGAAGAGTAAGACTGAATGAACAAAATAATAAAAAATAACATCAGACGCGGGTACCTTTCAATTTTTTTTTCTTTTGTTTTATGTCATATAATTTTTGTGCAATGTTTTTTCTTAAGTTAACTTCCTTGTATCTTCTTTGCTACTAGATTTACTCATACTCTGCCGTAATACGAATTTCATCATAAAGCAACGTTGACTAATTCCATGAGTAAAATACAGGCTGTGGCATAAGATATTAAAAAAGAAAATAGATCATAAAAAAAGCGAAAGGTGCTAGGGTCTGAGACGAATCACTGTAGGGACGCCAACAGCTTAATCGAATAATAATAATAACAATAATAAAAATAATAAAAAGAAAATTAATTTTTTACTTAGCTGAATTTGATCCATTTTATTATACCGATCGTCGCAGTTCATCTCGAACAATGTGTTTCTGTTTCTTCGAGGGTTTAAACATGCGTTTGTATAAAAGATTTAGCCTGTAGTTATTTCGGAGTGATTGGAATGTCATTTTATATATTATTGTACCATATAGATTGTTGTAAGGCTAATAGTTAATTGAAATGATTAAAAAAGTCATACACTCCATAAACTGAATACGTGCAATCGTTTCTTAAAAAATAAAAAATAAAATAAAATAAATAAACAATGACAAAGAAGTCTCAAAGTTTTCCACGTTTGCTCTGCGACAAGAATCAGCACTTCGACGTTTGCTATTCTCCTTACTTAAATATGTGCGATTTTTCGAAAAATATTGGAGTTCTCAACCCACATTTCATTGTTTGTAAATCAATTTATGCAAAAAAATAACAACATTTGTATCGAGCGCCATGTATTTGATTATAATTTAGCGACCGCAAGTCATCATAAAAGTATCTCCTTCTTTAAAAACAAATGTATACTCGTATCCGTAAATCAATGCGTATTTTCTATTGTAATCGCAATACGAGCGCTAATACTTGTGTTTCGTTCTAAATTAACGACAAAGCGTTAACGGTTCTAAAGCAACAAGAGAGAAAAAAAGAAAATCACACTGCTTTGCCCAAATAGTAGAGCAGCCGTAATAGTACTTCGTTCTTTTGTGCTTCGGTCATGTGAGTTCTTCCCCCTTCGTAATTTCCCGTCCATAGCACAAGCAATTTACATTACTTCTATTATTATTGTTAATTTTATCTTTCGTCGCGTAACCCCATACTAGCCGCGCGTCATTCTTCTCTCTCTCTCTCTCTCTATCTCTCTCTTTCGCGAATTGTCAATAATGAACAAAGTAGAACAAAATAGAACGGAAAGACTCGTTTTGTCCGCGATAGAAAATTTTCTTTTCTCTCAATTTTCCTTTTTTAAACGGGGGAAAAGTGAAAGTACCTACGTACGATTATTGCGAAAACTGCCAGATAAGTCGTTAAATCCTTTCGTTTTTCCTTTCCGTTGAATCGTTCCGTCATTATAGATGCGCCGTGAACAATAAACTAATGAGACAACTCTCTCTCTATATATATAAATATATATATACAAACAACACGTACACTGAACAATCACGCATTCTTATATACGTATATAGCGTTTATCGTTTATAATTGAATGTATATGACCATGGCACGTATCATCGTATAGGATATATAATTTTACTTTGCTAAGTTGTAAATATTGTCTGTTCATCGCGTGGATAAACGATATAAAAGAATAAAAAAGTGAAAAAACTAGATGCTTTTGTACAAAGAGCCGCCCGTAGGCAAGTAAAATTTACTGAATGAAAATATTATGAAGGAAAAAATAAACGAAGCGATGAAAAATAAAGAATTTTTTTTTTTCGTTTGTGTTCTCTCTTTCTCTCTCTCTCTATCTCTCTCTCTTTCTGCGTTGTATCATTCTACTTCGAGAAGTAATAAAGGGCTAAGTGACAATTTTTAATCAGAGGAATTTTCAATTGACGATTTCGAATAGCGCAGCATGATTTTTTCAATTCTGTGTATACTCAAATGTGGGAGAATTACATTAAGGACCGTCGGTATAATATTTTTTGCGTTGAAGTGTGCGGGGGTGACTTGATTGTTCTGAAATTTTACTAGCTTTTGTAGAGATTTATGTCGTTCTTGCGTAAAAAAGGCTTGTGATTGATTTGACGTAATTTTGAAATTTTGTAAATAATATAAAAAAATGTATAAGATTTTAGATTTGTAATATAGAATTGGATTGATGCGTTTTAAAATTTTGCAATAACAAAAATCGGTATATTATTACTGAAGAAAAATAATTTTACTAAAGAAAAATATCGTTTTAACCAAAGTATATATACTATGCTTTATTGTAAGAATGCGAAAGACATAAATTATAGATAAAAAATTTATTTCGTTCATTCCATTTAAAATTCAGTCCTGTCAAGTCACCTATCGTAAAACTTGTTAATACAACGTTTCGTTGTTGACTATATGTATCGTTTTTGTAGATTTAAACATGAAAAAGAAAATCGATAAAAGAAACCTAACTTACTTAAAAGACCGTGTATGATTACAGCTACGACCTGTGATAAAAAAAAACTTGACAAGAACAGGTTTGATAAAGAGGATAAAGTGTTACATCTTAATAAAAAAACGAAGATACAATTAATTATTAAAGAAAAAAAAAGAAAATTAATATAATAATTAATGTAAGAGCACTTTGCTTGTATCGCTGCAATTATGGACTTGCATGTGTACAGCCCTGTACATTTTTATATGTAATAAAAAAAAACAGTAATAATAAATGACGTGTCCCCACCGGTGAAGACTTCTTACCGTAAGGGGGACGTGTTCAAAATGCGAGACGATGTATTTATTTCATATACATCGCACCCATCTGCGTCAATCCAAGAGGCATCCGCCGGAATAACTGATGCGGCTCGCATTTTTTTGACTGTCATAGGTTCAAGGGAAGTCAACTGGGCCAACTAAAAATGCACACTGTTTAACTTTAAATGTAAAATTATTTTATACAATATCTGCAATAGTTAAAAGGACTGAAATGGTTTTTGATGAGCCGCGAGGTTTTTTTAACTCGTTTGTTTAATTAATTCAACATTTTGTTTAAATAAATACTTGCTATCTAAACTTGAATTAGTGAAAAAAAACTACAATTTGTCACATTTCACTAAAAATTAGTGGAAAGAGCTCCGTTATTTAGTGATTAGTGGAGCAATTATTTTTACTAATTTGAGTATTTTTTCACTGATTGAACTTAAGAGAGTAGCTAAAATAATGTAGTCAAGATTTTGTCATTATAAGAAAGTAAAGATGCATGTTTAATTCATCTAGTAATTATAACTGACTTCAGGACAGGAAAATCATGTAAATATTTAAATTAAATAAGCGAATAAAGGAACTTACTGGACGTACTTAAAAACATATACTTTTTTTAAATTTTGTTTAACCGATACATTTTATTCATTTTTTTTACAATCAACAACTTATGTGTTTTTATAAAATATTGAATATTTAGTATTAATTGAAACATATCGAATGATATATTATTAAAATTATGTACAATTTTTTATTAAACATTGTATTTACTATAAAACGCATTAGGCATCATACTATTTTATTTCGTACACTATTCGATAAAATAGTCAATATTAATTCGTTTTTCTTTCATTTAAGTCTTCACAGCAATTTAAGTATGAAAATATCACATCAATATTTTGCTACTTGTAAAAACTTTCAACGATGCAATAAAATAAAATAATAATAATGAATTCGTGACCACAATATTTTTCAACGATTCAATTCTTACACACATCAACATCATACCTGTACACTGTAAATCAAATACTAATCAGTTAATAACATGTAAAAAAAAAACAACATAAATTTTTCCATCGTCGAATATATTTATATATACATATATACGTATTAAACAATTCAATACTCTTTACAATTAATTTCTCGTGTTCTAAAAAAAATTTGCTAATTGACAAAAGAATTAAACATACGTCGCTCGCATTATACTAAATTACCAGTCCATATTAGACTGGATATAATTTCATAATTGCGGTTATTCACCGGTGTAATGATTTCCCAAGATGTGGTTTACAATTCTCAGTACTATTCTCTAATTAATATCGTAGTACGCAATTAGCGGCGAAATGTGGTTATTAAAAACGCATCTTTAAATTTTGCCAAGTATATAAATACTATTTATAGAATCTTAAGTGATCCTTCTATTTACACCTCTCCAATTAAAAGCTAGTCTCTTATTCGCCTTAATTAAGTTATCTCGAACAACATGACTAATTTCGAGTGACTTTAATGGTGACCACATCGTATCGTTTAAAAAAAAAAAAAAAAAAGAAAAAAAATTTTTGACTCTTAAATACATTATTTAAACAAATGCTCATCATTCTTAAACAATTGAAGTATAATTATGTACAAAGATAAAAATAATTGCGTTACAAAAGCATTGACAAGTTTCACCGTAGACTTGTCATCTTTGAACACATCACAATATTTCATATCTACAAGTCTTTGATATAATTATATATTTCGCGATTATTGTAACAAACTATTTCGATGTTTTGAATGGCACACTCTGAGTTCAGAAGACGCTTCGTTATTCCAAAATAAATTAATCAATGGATTAGTGCTTAAAAAGTAGATATTAATACTTTTTTAAAAGGCGCAGCAGGCATACTTTTGTTAAACCGCCGTCTTTAAAAAAAAAGTATTTATCGACTGCTTAATGCTTATTTAAAAGCATCGATCCATTGATTAATTCCTTTTTGAGTAAAAAAGCGTACTCTGGACTCCGAGTGTAATGAAACTAAAAAATAGAAACGTCGTGTTTCCTTTTATATACTTTTTGCTAAAAAATTCTGTTGTTTTGCGAACGTAATTCCAGATATACATTGCACTATGGAACATGGAACACAGTCGCATTACTTGATTACAAAAGAATACTGCTTTTTAAAGGTATCCGCAACATTGTTGCTCACCGTGGCTCGTTTATTCGACTCGCACGTATTTTTCAGTGATTTGTACTCAAGAAAACAACAACACCAACGAATACATAGAAGCTTACTTCTGTAAGGTATAAAATATACAATTGTAAAATTAAATGTTTATCGGAATAAATATGTGCATTTGAATTTTCTTATAAAAACATGTTTCGCAATTTTACACTGTATAATCTTACGGTACAGTTGTAGTCTTAAACTACTGGAATTCTTAAGGAAATTAGTGATATTTCCGGTAAGATTAATATATCTTTCACATGTTTATATGAGGTAATTAAAGTGTAAATACTCATGTCTATTCCGATAAATATTTAATCTTAAACATTAAATGTGTTCAATTTAGTATTGGCTTGTTCCTTAATCACATGCAGCGATAAGTAAAATCTGGATCTAAGCCTTTATCAAGCAAAAATTTCAATTGATACCTTCTTCAAGTAAAATCTGAATAAACACATTTTCCTGCAATCAATATCTTAATTAACA
The DNA here is from genome assembly GCA_035582955.1 of Sycophila texana. NCBI lineage: Eukaryota > Metazoa > Arthropoda > Insecta > Hymenoptera > Eurytomidae > Sycophila > Sycophila texana. Next base: position 292,808 of record JAWWEN010000020.1, read on the forward strand.
TTTTCTTTAAACAAAATCTCGATCAACGCCTTTTTCAAACAAAAATATGAATCGACACCTTCAAATAAAATCTGAATAAACACATTTTCCAACCAACATCTTCATTAACACTTTCTTGGAGCAAAATCTGGATCAACGCCTTTTTCGAGCAAAAACATGAATTTGACACCTTCCTCAAGTGAAATCTGAAAAAACACACATCCGAAGCAAAATCTTATAATTGTATCACCTTTTGCCACCGAGCCGTCGATGTACCATCCAAAAAGCAGTGTCCAATTACCCTGAAAGGCGGCGATCAGCCGATCGCGCACTCCTTAAGGAAGTTCTCCGGCGGCTGGGATGCTCAACTCAGAGAATAGTGGTACTCAACTTCACTAAATTGAGATTAACTCGACATTA
>JAWWEN010000020.1:303039-330413 GCA_035582955.1 Sycophila texana
TTATTATTAAAATGCAATGAAAAATATTTTGCCGCGCAATTTAGCATTTTCTTATTCGCAAAGTTACTCGCGTATTCAGAGTAGAACACAATCGAGTGATATTCTGTGATTAATATTTTATTATGTTTTTCTTTCGCTGCTATGGAGATTTTTTTCCATTCTTCGAACGTTATTTTATTTTATATGAAACAGAGCAGCTGTAAAAAAAGTTGTAAATTTAAATATTTTTAATTGATCTGAAGAGAATCTTAATTAATTTTTTATTAATTTTTTTTGTCTGCTTTATATTTATAAAAAAAGAATTGCGATTTAAAAAGAATAACCAGTGATGAGTTATGTGATCAAGAGCCACAATCTACCAAAAGCCTTTATTATCATCTTTTACTTGGATAAAAATACCTGTTACGATTGATGTATTTTAAAGAAAGTTATGCAAAAAATAAAATTTTTTACGTAGCGCCTAATTTGAGTCATGAATAAGTACCAGTAAACTGGTCCTCCAAACGAACATCACTTCTTAGTTTCACCAATCTCTTTTTCAGCAGATGAAAAACTGATGGTACTTTTAAATCTGGAACTGGTTAGAATAAACAGGCATATTAATTTAATGATAATTATATAACAACCGTTTTAAAAAAATTCTAAAGAAAATATCACATGTTATTTGATAATCATTTTATAATCGTGCAAAGATCACGTGATTTTATAATCATTTAAATGTTTTATATCATTAGTTTAAGGACATTTTACTACCTTTTGATTTTGAAAATTGTATAAATCAGCCAAAGAATAAAAGATGCAACTGTGTAATTGAAAACAAGAAAAAGTCTTGCAAGACATCATTTAATGAAAACTATTAGCGCTTGAATAGGTCATCATATTTCATTTAATTAAAATATTATTTTTTTTATTTTTTAATATAGTTTTTATTTGAAACAAAATTTACACAAAAAATAATATCAACAGACAATAATACAAATTAGTTATAATTTTTTTACTAATTGAGGATCGTGTTGCATTCAAACGTTTAGAGAAACAACTACGGTAAAATATGACATCGCTGTTCTCAAAATCTGGAAATTAAAAATTTAATTTAAATCTACATACATAAATTTCGTTAATTTAGAAGGAAAAAACGTAAGTTTATCCTACTAAAGGCCCTGTGGATCTCCTCGAAGTTTTTACATATATTTCTACAAGAATCCACGCAGAACCCACGTAAAATAATCCGTTAAAAAACGCCAAGGGTTTTTTACGTGAATTTCCACGTGAATTCCACATGGATTAAAAATATATTTTTTTTAACATAGTTCGAGCAGTCGTGCAGTCATATTCAAAATAAAAGGCGGTTGTTTTAATAAGTCAATTTATTAAAATTGTACGACGTCTCGGTGACTGGTTTGTCCTCTTCATCAAATCTTATTATAAACAGTATGAAAGATTCACTTTGTGAGATCGTCAGTGAATATCGACAGTGAATCTTTCGTACTGTTATAATAAAACCTGATAAAGGGGATAAACAGTCACAAAAACGTCGCCCAATGTTAATAAAAATGGCTCGTTAAAACAAACCGCCTTTGATTTTGAATATATTTTTTGTTTTAATTTCTCCTTGAAAAAATGTCAACGTAAAAATCCACATAATAAATAAAATAATTTACTTACGCGACCAAAGGTTGCAAAATTCATTTGTAAAATCGGACCTGCTGTTAATTGACATGGCACGGTACAACGCATCATCATGAATTTGATCAAATACCGAGTTTTTATAGGCAAATTATGCCACCCACAAGAGTACCTTAAAAAATTATAGAATATTATTTTCATACCTATTAACGATGGAGATATGAATGATTTATATACTAATATTTATTTTTATGAAAATTGAATGAAGTAAGATTAGTGATGCAAAGATGCAGAAAATATCATCCTTTCATACGTACACATCTATGAAAAGAGCAGTACTACTATCAACTATTTTCTGACCTGGCCAGTTTACAAAAAATAAATAAAGTATAACTGCCATCCACAAAAGGCCAATGCGAAATACGTCTACGGGATTGCCAATATTTAAAACAAGCTGCAAAATGGTATAATTATATTATAAATGTCATGTAGTGTCTAAAAGTACGAACGAAGTAACTTTAATCGTATTAGAAATCGACGGTTTTCAATAAAAATATTCATGGGAAATTATTTTTAATATTGCAATAAATATTCTGAAAAAATAGCCAACTTATTGTTAAAATATCGTTTCCTTTCTGAGCTGTTTCTACTAAGTAAATTTGACATAGGAAGATTAAAATTTTCAATAAAATAAAATTTCAATTTAAATCGATTTACATCAATAGTTCCAATACTCAAAATGAGCAAACTAAGGAATATACCAACGAAGAAACAATCTGAATATGTAGACTCAATAATTTCCGAAAATCTGTAAGCATAACGTATAATAATTGTTTTTGATAAATAATAGTTCAAACAAACTATTTTCAAAATTAATATACTAACTCAATAGTGTTTTTATGCAATTTTATCGAATCGACAATGTAATTATTTAGCAGTTCGTTGCTTCCACCTTTATCAAAGGGTAGTGCTGCCATATCCTTCCGCTTATCTGTAAGCTCCATTAATCTATTCATTCTATACCTACGAAAATTAAAAATGTGAGATTAATTAATTAATCAATTAATTAATGCTAAGATTGGTCACGCAAAAAGAGGTACAAGGTAAAAGACGTTGCTCTCTAGGAACACTGTTAAAAAAAGCATTAAATTTAATGTAAATTAATGCATGTACGTGAAATTTAGTTCATTTAATTTAGTACATATGTAATAGAATATGGAAGCAAATTTCAAGTTATCACTTGAACTTTACTGAACGTACATTAAATTTACATTTCTAAATTAAGTTTAATGTAAATTCAATTAAATTTAATGTAAATTAATTTAAATACAATGTAAAATTTAATGTAAATTAATTTAAATCCAATGTAAAATTTAATGTAAATTAATTTAAATACAATGTAGTCGATAGACGATAGTCGATGTCAGAGCGGAAACGCACCAGCGGCCCCTGCTCGGGGACATGCTGGCATATAGGCCTATAGTGGCCTTTTGCGCTTTGTCTCCTCATCATTCATCCACTATCAACCCCTTTTATATAGCCTATGTGACTGAGAAGACAATGTAAATTGATGTAAAATTTAATTTAAATTAATTAAATTTAATGTACGTATATGAACTAAATTTTAATTTACACTAAAATTTATCCTTTTTTTTTAACAGTGAACATTTGTATCCTTAAACATATATAGACATTCTTCTTACGCGATTATTTTGAAAAGTCCTATTGCATGGTGCACGATACTAACAAAGGTACAGTCGACCCCGCTAACTATTAGAACACAAAGACATACGCAGATAAACGAGTGCAATACCAAGTAGTAGAAATACTCTTGTTCGTCAACAAAATATTCAGCATAGTAGCACAGTGCAAGTGGACGAGATTCATTTTTAGGTATTATAATATCGAGTACTTTCGGTATAACTATGGGAGCCCCGACGTAAACAAAGACGGAGCTGTAGGTATAGGCTGAAAAATAACGTAATTATAGGATCAACTTTAAAGGCACTTTACTTATATTTTAATTTTATTATTACAAGCGTCTTTTATTGAAAATCATCATAATATACTGAGAGAATTGTCTAGTAAAAATTGCTGTGATATCTTGGAAAGTGGTCAAATTTACTGTCATTCTAGAAAAAAATGACCATATACTTTACAGAAAAATTTATCAAATAGTTATTGTAAATTTTCATTTTTTTTCCTATAATGTCTGTCTGTAATTTCTTTCTCAGACATTGTATAGCAATTTTATGCGAATATTTATCTTTGTATGTGGATTCCACGTTGAACGCCACGTGGAAATTCATATAAAATCCACATGAAATTTATTATGTATAGAAACCACATCGTCGGGTGGGCGGAATAAGGTTCTATTTCGACGACACAGAAAGTGATTTCTATCGTGGATACCTTATTATACTTCGATTACAGATAAATTTCCATGCAGATTTCTACGTGCAATCCGCATGATATATCGTGGTTTTCAGTATAGGATTAAACTTCTTAAACATTATATTTTGTTGCAGTTTTTAGTTTACGTGTAATCCACATCTATATTATATCGTGGTTTTCAGTATAGGATTAAACTTCTTAAACTTTATTTTATTGCTGTTTTCACGATTAAAAAGTTTTTAACTATGCTACAGATAATACGCTACTATACCATATTGTAAAACGTTAAAATTTATACGTTACTTAAATAAATTTTAGTTAATAGTCGAGCAAAACCAGCATGCTTTTCTAAGACTGCTTTTTCTCCCTCATCGGTTATGTTTTTCCAGTCCTTCGTAATTTGTTCGTAAAGGAATACAAGCTAAATTAATAAATTAGTATGACTTATTTAAAATATTCATGAAAATATAGTACGAAAATTGTAAATTAACCTTTTTTTCGGTAAACAGATTAAACGTGTACTTCGTTATAGTGCCTTCGAAATATATAACACCCGCAAAATTTTCCACCATTATTGCCAAATTCTTTTCTCCGTAATATTCTTCCATACCTCTTATCATCTGTTAATTAACTTATGATAAGATCAATAAATATTCATATAATGTACATTTTTCATAAATTGCAAATTGCGAAAATAACATATAGGTACTATTGTTTTTATTTTAAACTAATTATTTTTCGCATTTTCGTATCCAACGTTTCTTATTGCAACAATTTTACATAGGAACAGCATAAGTAATGAAACATTAATACGAAAAACTAATTGATGATTGATTATATTACTATAATAATGCATTTAATTGATTGTGGATATTGTTAAAAAGTTTTTACTCCATGAAAATTAAATTTACACTTCAGAAATTTTAAAGTCTATTAATAGTTGTCTAATCCAATTTGTCATAAGTAACGGATAGTAATGTTAAATTAAATAACGCTAATATTTTAGTACAATAAAGAAAAAAATACAATAAATTACTAAATAAAATAATTAATAAAAAAATGGAAGCATATTAATCTGCTTATAAGTTCGCTTCACCCCATATCTTCTCCGCGATATTTCAAAAAACTTAAAAACATACTGTAAACAATTAATTATCTTTAAAAAATTGATTACCATTAAAAAAATTAAGCGTGCTAGTTTTTAATAAAATGCATATTAAGCAATACCTGTGCTATCATCATTGTATGTATGGCAAAAAGAATAGCACTTCTGACAAGATATTTTAGTCTCTTGGATTGATAAGGCCAGTTGCCACTTGCTATTAATAATTTCTTGTTGTATATAAAATAAAAGTTATTAAATACTTCATTAGAATTCATTTTTTCGTCTCAAACAGTATAAAATGAGTAAATGCTGCCAATTTTCCCTTAAATATTTAATAAATAAATAACAATTAAGAAAATATTATTTAGATCATCCGTCTTTTCGTACAGACTTCCACTTCGAGACTGCTTCATATTTCTTTTGAATTTTCATTGCACTACCCCCTGAAATGATTCTTTTCTTCCGCAAAATTAATTATAGGGGTAATTACAGTATAATATCGCAACCGAGTCATATTTTTTCATAAATATTATATTCTACAGTCATCGAGTAGAACAAAATTTATTATTAAACCGCCATTAAAGATATTTTGCCACGCAATAGAGCCGTATTTTTCCGTTCGCCAAGTTACTTACGCATTCACAACATATGCACTGCATTCTGTGATTAATATTACATTAAGTTATTCTTTTGTTGCTATGGAGTTATTTCTCGGAAATAAAATTTATTATAAAATCTTTTGCATTTAGAAAATTGTCGATCGATCAGATGCTATTTTATTTCATCTTAGAATTACAGGCAGGATAGAACCATTAATATACTAATATTCATATACTATCAATATATTAATATTCGTAATTTGCTCCTCGTGAAAATTGTTACATCTACTGATTTCACACTGCATTCACTATTATGTAAATCTAAGTACAATAATTTTGGAATTGTGTGTAGTAAAATAATTATAGTTTGAATATGCAAGAGTCATTTATATTTTTTGTATTTTATAAAGCTTTGTTACAAATACCTCGTGGCTTTTACATCACATTTAATGACAATTACAATACGTGATTAGTGGCAAAACTAAAAACATCATCATACATTTAATAATAAAGTTATTTATATTTACATCATGTTTACGTTTCGTGTCACTTGTTCCATCATTCAAGTTAGAAAACGAAAGAGGTGATAACTAATGTTTTTTATACGAAGGAAACGGACAACTGCACTCTGTAATCTTATTAATGTTGTACTGAACTACAATCCACTTTATTTCTTCCTACCGCCTCTTTCTTTAGGCAACAGATTGATGACGTTGCCAGATACTAAATTGTAATATGCAAGCGTATTATTATCTTTGAAGAACATTCCCTAGAAAAAAAGTACGCATGAATTACATAGCGCCAAAGGTTTTATAGATAATTAAATGAATGAATAAATTAATGAATGAAATAAATCATCATACCTCGTACTGTAACTTTTGTTTACCAGGCGGCATTCCGGTCAACTCGTGGATACGCGCTTTCATGGTCGACACTGAATCCGTGACCTGCAGAGTAATATTTAGTGTTTGGCCACCAAGTTTCCATTCTGGTTTCTCAGTCATCAGAGGAGTAATAATGTTCAGCTGCACCGGACCCTGTATTAACCAAATTATAAATATTAGAAAATTTACTACGAAAACAGATTTCAAACCTATTATAAGAATGTTGTATAATATCACTTGATGTCTGATTAAGAACTGCGGCTCAGGAATCAGAGAGTCCTCGGTTCGCAATTTTTTAGCCATTGGCTCGTCCTCCATACTTTCTCCAGGGTGTTTCATAGCCATCTACAAAATCGAATCAATATTAATATTAATATGAAGTATCTCTTAAATTACTTTTGATAATAAAAGAATCGAAATCACTTGAGGTGGCATTGGCGGCTGCATGGGTGGCCCTGGCATGAACGGTGACATCGCTGGAGCTGCGAATGAAAGTTCAATATCGCAATGACACAAACTATTACGTTTAGTTTTGTTAATGAAAACATCGAAGAAATCGTACCAAGTAGAGGCGGAGGTGGCCTTATAGGTGGCATTGGGGCCATCATCATCATGGGTGGCTGAGGCATCATCTGCTGTGGAATGCCCATTGGCATTGCCATCTGAGGCGGAGGTGGCGGAGCAGGTGCCGGCTGCACTTGCGGCATGGGTTTAGGCACCGACGGCTTTGGTGGTGCCTTCAACGTCGCTTGAGGCTTCGACGCTGCCACCGCCATGTGCGAGAGCTCCGCCGCGCGACCCGCCGGTTTCGGTCCAATTTTTTCCTTCTCCTCGTCGGGCAGCAGACCCTTGACCTAGCAAACGAAAATCATGAGTTTTTCTTACCGCACACTTCTATTGAATTCTTTTACGCAAATTAAGAAAGAACATAAAGTTCAATCTTTACCTTGTGGATTTGATGGATTTGTTCCTCGAGAGTGATATTAGCTCTGGCAGCGCGAGTGGCGGCTTCGACGCTCGAGGTGTGTCCGTCCCAGGTGACCTTGTCGTCTTTCTTCTTATCCTCCTCGCCAATCTTCTTACCAATGGCCGTTTCCTCGTCACCGACACCAAATATATCCGTTCGCCGCTCGGCCAACTGCTTGAGACTGGCCTCGATGGCAGTACCCGGAGCGAAGACCGTTTCCTGGGCGAGCTTGTCCAGGTGCTTGTCGCGCTGCTCGACCCATCGGGGATCCAGCAATCCAATACGCATGTGCTCCTGCACTTTGCTCGCAGGTATCCGCTCTCCAGTGATCGGCGACACGAGGTACTCGTCAGGCGCCGCTGGCTTCGACACTTTAGCCGCTGCAATTTTTTACAATATTATTTTAATTATTTAAATTTCACTCGATTACAATATTATTTTTAATATTTTACAATTGCAATGTTTAGAAGACATGCATATGATAGCGGTAGGTGGATCTCGGATGACTTACCGTGCTGTTTGGGATCATATCCCTTCTTGACGACGACATTTCCAGGAGTGGGTGGCAGCGGTGGAGGCTGCATGCTGTCTTTGGCCTTCTTTTGCGAATCACCAGGTGGAGCCATTTCTTCCTCGTCGCTCGAGTCCTCCTCCATGTCTTGTACCTGGTTATTGTCCTTCGCGCGATCTTTCTCCATTTCTGTGCGATTCAGCATCTCATCGTCACCGTCGCTTTCTATTTGCATCTCCACCTCTTCGCCATCCTCGATGCGCTCCTACATATTGAATAGATAAAATGTCAATTTAGCTATTTTCAATATTGTTAAAATTCATTTGAACTAAAAATAATTTTTGAGTTGTGCATTTACCTGTAAAAGTACTCTAGCACCGACTTCATCAGGCGTTGTTGGTGCTGGGAAATTACCAACTTCAAACTGTTGATAATCGACAGTTTCTACCACAACAAAGTCATGCCAATCAATTTGAGCGTATGCTACTCTTTCACGCTCTAACTCTTCTTCTTCTTTCCTCTTCTGTGACTCTTGATATTTTTGCCACTCTGATCTGTACTTGATTTGTTCAAGAATTTTATCCATATTGTACGACTCATCTTTAAGTTTTGGAATCAAATCTTTTGGTGGAATCAACACCTACAATAATTTATTAGTAAAAAATTCAATATTTATTTATCATTTTTATGATTAGGTAATTTAACCATCTAAAATTAAATTTTAAATTATTTTGAAAAAGTGCAGTGTAAACTTACTTTTGTATATTGTTCTAGTAGTTTTGTAAAATACTGGAATAAAGAATGCTGCGGACGCAAGAAGTCAAATTGAAAATTCCTTTGTTCTCTGTTCATCAGATTTGTTAGAAACTGACGGCCATTACGGGCTACAAATTGTGCAGTTAATTTAACTATGTCTCTACAATAAAAAATGTAAAAAGATTTTAAATAGACATGAATAAATTATTTAAATTTAATTAATAAAATAAAATATGTACAAGTCTAAAGCAGAAATTGAAGGTGGATCAGCAATGAATTCAAATTCGGCAGGTGGATCTTTTGGAATGAATGGTTGCTCCACTTGCTTGAGAATTTCTTGCTGTTTTTGATGCGCAGCTGGTGCAACTACCTTTTGATTACCTCCACCTTCTTTAAATTCTTTAACTTTATGCTGATAATACGAATGATAAGGATCTCCAACATTTAAAAAGTTAAATTTAGGATTTCCCAATTCGTTCTGACGGATCCTAGATTCGAATTCAGGTCCATTCCTGGCCACAAAACTGGCAGTCTTGTCAACAATGTCTATTCATTGGTTAAGAAAATTCAAGGTATTTTGAAATGTTGTGAGTTAAACTGATATCTTATAATTTTTTTAATTACCTGAGAGATGATGATATTACCTTTTCAAACATAATGAAGATGTGAACTATATTAAATATTGCTTGATCTATAAAGTATAAAAAAAATTAAAAATTTACATAAGGTTTGTATAATATATTATGTGACATAAAAAACACTAGTGTATACAATGTATTTGTCTTTTTTCTGAATAGGAAGATTAATTAAGTTTTTGGAACAATTGATTTTTGTACTATCAAATGTACAAAAAATTATTTCAATAAGTTAATTAATCCTCCTATTCAGAAAAAAGACAAATACACTAGTCTTTTCCCACGCATTTCATTCATCGGATACATAATGAAAAGTATTATAAAATTCTGAAAAGACTTCGAACTCGCTGATTGAACAAGCACCAGACAAAGTAAATCAAGTGGCACTTACAAAATTTAACGAACCCAGCGCGAAATTCGCTTATTTCACTCTTGATAAAAAATAATTGTTTAGTAAAAGGATACTTCTAACCTCCGGTGGAGGATATATAATGCCGACAACAGGCTGCGAGGATGGTACATTGTCTTCGGGCTCGGTACCCGGAGGTTGACCTACGGCTACCTCTTGCGCTGGCATTTTCCTACCTCTCGTCACTCAAAATTGCGATCGAATATTAAAAAATTAGGGTGTTTATCCTTGCACTATTTACGATCGCGGCATCATGAGTATGTATGTATATACAACAGCTGCAGCTTTGTACGTATATGTTTAGATATGGTAAACACATAGGCAAGTAAACTATACTGCAGACTGCAGCGCTAAAATTCAGTGTTAGTTTTCCATATAGTGGTGTTAATTAGAAGTTGCAAGAGTACTTTTGATATATATAAATATAAAAAACATACAGGTTCACTCTTAAACAGGTTCTTAATTTCCTCACCAGGATCGTGTAGTATCGTTATTCTCAATATTGTAGTATATATAGCTATAGCTACTAGCCGGTGTAGTTAGTCTGAAGTTAGCTGCTTAGAGCACTTCGCAAAAAATTGAAAATTCAATTTTGTTTTGTAGTAGTAAATGCAGAGGGCGTAAAGACGTAAACAATCCAACATAACCTTCAATTTTTCATATTTCAGCTTCATGTTATGAGTTCGATTTATGCGAAGTATCAAATCAACATCAAGCAGCCGGATACTTAATAATTGATCAATCTGTAATAAGAATAAAAATGATGGAAATTAGTGCAATTCCTTTCTCGTGTTAATGGAGATAATATAAATGTTTAAACTTTACGATTATTGGAATTTTATGTATTATTATAGTTTAAAGAAATTGTTGTAATTGTCGGCATTTTATAACCCTACTTAAGTTCGTAAAGCTCGTAGTCTGAAAAATGCTATAAACCATAGTTGATGCAGTTGCATATTTGAAGATTGCAAAAGAGAACGAGAAAAAATGCCTACTGTCATAGCTTTGGATGTTTCTCTTTCGATGAGAAGACCAGTTGTTGGTGCAAAATCAGAAAATTTACAAAATGAACATCTTACAAGGCACCATTTGGCGGTTCATGGTATTACTACTATTTTGCATTATTTGCAGAACCATTCAAAACTTGAATTTGTTTCTTTGGTAAAGTATATTTCAGTTTCAATTACTCAACTTTGGCTACAAATATATTCAATTAATTGATCGATTTATGTTTTTAGATTACATTTTCCTCTCGGTATGAGGTTGTCTGCCCGTTTACTAGAGACTATGATATAATAAGGACAAAATTGCAGAATATAGAAGAATGTGATAAAACTTGCATAGAAACTGCTTTGATGGGTATAAATAATGTTGTTGTTTCCGAGTGGGGTAATTCTACAGTGTGCCAAGTGATTTTTATTACTGATGGAAATCCTGGAGTTGGTCCTATGTCACTAAGCGAGTCTTTGAACTCCCTTAATTTTGCAAGAGAAGGTAATCCATTTCCACTTCCATTTCCATATCCAGGAAAATTATCTCTTGTTTGCTTAGCAAATCCAGCAGGTAAATATCTGAAAATTTAAACAATTTGTTTTATAAATTGGAAACTTATTTTTTTTTTTTTTTTAAAGATCCACAGTTTGTGAATGCATTACCCTTGTATCAGAAATTAAATGACCTGGCTGGAAATGAGAGTATGCTATTGGTACCAGAAGGACAATTATCTAAAGCATCAGTTACAAATTGTTTTCTCAAATTAGTAGAAAAAAATTACATTTCTTTCCAAGGTTACTTGAAATGTGGACATCTTGGTTCTCGAATATTATTATTACCACCTCCAACAGTAAGTAAAAAATTTATTCTATGTATAAAACACATATTATTCTTTATATTCTTTATTTATTTATTTATATATTATTTTAGTCTTATACTAAAAAAGCAGATTTTGAAATTTTAACTGGTTTATCAGTTTCAAAAACTATTGAAATATGTGGCTTCATATCTGTGGCTGACTTAGGTAGTCCTACTTCAATTTCAAGGCACTTAGTTTTGCCTTTGCTCACTGAGAAAACACCCAGTATGCAAGGTATTTCGCTAGATGATGATTCAGATATAGAGGATATCACTGATGAAGGAAAAATACCTTCTTTTTGTGTTTTATTACACGGTGCTTTAAAAGTAAATATTAATTAAAAGAAATGAATTATAATTTATGCAACAATACATTTCTAAGAATTTATAAAATTAAACTTTTATAGGTCGAAAACATGGCAGCCTTGTGCTTACTAAATACGGACTGGTATGGGTTTATTTATTCCTGGGCTGATACCAAAAAGAAATCTAATTTAATGTTGACAGTATTGGAACATGGAACAGACATTGTCCCTTGGCTTGGCAATTTTCGCAATTTAGGACCTCTTGATTCTGTTAGTAAGAATAAAAACGTAGAATTATTAAGTTTTCCTGTTAGACCAGCAGAAAAAAGAAGTTATTCACAAAATGCTCCATCATGGATTCGACAAGTTGGTTTACAATCTGACATTCAGAAAATACTTCGCCATGCCCGAAAGTTGCCAGAAAAGACACAAAACTTTTATAAAGTAAAGATTCATATTTCTCAAGTTATGAAACTTGTTAAAGTTATTCAAAAAATTTAAACTATTTTTTCCATTATTATTGCAGGAACTTAACAGACTCCGTCGAGCAGCTTTATCACTAGGATTTATTGAATTACTAGAAGGCTTGGCACTGATTTTCGAACGAGAATGTACAATACTGCCACCAAATTTGCACCCTGACTGCACAATACAAATGGGACATGTTGCTGAAATGCTTAGGAAACCTTATTCACGTGAACTGAAAAATAACATAACACCAGTTAGAACGAAATTTAATCCAGGAGAATAATAGGCTGAGTAATTATAAGTAATATTTGAAATACTTTTTTTTTATTACAAATTTATATTTTATATATATATTTGTAGAATTGTACATTTTTAAAAATTGTTTAAAATAGTTAAAATATAAAAAATATTTAAATTTAAAATAATTTATATTTTATCACATTTTTCTCCAATGGCACAATCAATTAAATAGACAAGAATTTCTAGAAGTCCTTGTGCCGTCTTTTCACTGGGATATATACTTAAGTGAGGAACATGAACAAAAAGCACCATAGGTTCTTTTATACTAAGCGACTGGTAGTAAATATATTCACATAAATATCTTCCAGCATCAGTTGATGTACAAACATTCACATCAATATTTGACAAACTTTTATTTACAGCATTACATAGTTCTTCAAGATTGCACTTAGTTTTTAATATTACTTCTTCATCATCTTCTTCTTCAAGTGTTCTCATAAATGCATCGAGCTGTTTGTAGCCTTTGTTACATGCCTGCCATTCAAGTGTTAAACACTTTGCGTTAGGCGAAACTCCTACATGAATTATAATCTAAAAAATTTTATATTATTTAACTGATTGTTCAAAAATTATCTAATTTATATATATACTTACAATAGGCTTGTATTTCTCCCATAGCTCCTTTACTTTAGATGAGACTTCCTTGTAACCAACAGGTATTTCTTGAACAATCAAATTTACATTTCGTTTGTTATGTTCATCAAACAATTTTGGAAGATGTTTCACAGCCTGCCAACTAGCATTTACTTTGTGTACTCCAAATGGGCCGAACCCAGTTACCAATATAGTTGGTCCCGAAACTTCATTCTCCATTTTATTATTCTTTTACTTTATTAATTATTGTTTCTTAGAATAAAAAAAGTAAAAAGAATAGATATCTACAGTAAAGAAATATGTAAAGCTACAATTTATGTGTAATGTTTGCACATCTGCATATGTAAGATAAAATTTTACCCGTCAATATTAATTTACAATTAGTATTTTATAAACAACCAAAAAAAAAGGATTAATTTTAACTTCTCATAACAATTAAAGATTAAAAGAAACCCTTTTTTTTATGTATAATTTAAGAAGAATTTAAGGTTATCGGCTTAGTTACTGCCTATACTGCTGCTTTATCTTATTGTATCTGTCAAAGTGTAAGTTGGTTATGCATAGTGCAAATACATTGATTAAAAAAAAAGGATGCGAGATTCTATTTAATTATTGAAACAAATAAATACATTTAAAAAGACTCTTTTTGTTCAATATTAGAATTAAAATAAATCTATTATAAAATTTGTTTATAATAATATATCAAAGCTTGCATATAAATTGTTCATAATTAGTAACAACATGAAGAAGGTAAAATTTTCCATTGATGATATACAATGTTAAATGATCAATATAAGATTAAAAATGTCAACAACAGTTTTAGATTTTTTCAGTTTATTGTACCAAAAAATTTTTATTCTCATTCAATATGATCATTGATTCAATATATATACTTTTTATAGTATCATATATTAATAATATACTTATCATATCTATTATCAGTTAGATTTACTTTGTATGTAAATATTTGCAATAATGTATGCAGTACTCGCATACATTGCCACGGCTATCATTTTACCCAGGCATTTTACAGAAACATTTATAATCGACGTGCAAATTTTATTTTTTTTTCTTTATTATATTACATAAATAGCTCAACGATTTATCATGACAGTAGAGGCTGCAGTTTTTTTTCACTTAATTTACAATTACAATTTATTTTCATCAAATTGATAAACAAAAGCTTTTTTAGCAAACCAGCAATTGATTATGTTATTCAATTTTTTTATGTAATTTTAATTTTGAAATTAAAATTATTAGCAAGTAGTAGGAAAAATAAAAAAAAAATTGTGTAAAAAAAAAATAGGTCTACAATAATTGTATAACCATTTTATTTAGGCTTATTAGAGAATTTTTTTATTTTTGCAAAAGGATCCGTTAACTTTATGTTGATTTCAATTTGATTTCGTACATAAGTAACTCAATAATGAAAAAAGAGTTTCAATGAGTATTTAAAAATACGATTTGATTTGACACCGAATTTTAGCACTTGTGAAAATTTACCAATATATTAGCAGTCCTGCCAGTAAAATCGCATACACGCATCACAGTCACTTTTAGAATAACATATTCTACTAGACATCGATCAAATCGCGACGAACATGATTTTTTTTTTATTACTTTAAAAGTTTACATACAATCCTTTGTTTTCTTCATTTTTCAAATATATTTTTTAAATAACTATAATTAAGTTTACGCACTGAAATTCTCGATCGGTCGGTGTTGATTTTTTTTAATGTATCGTGTGCACGTGTTGCAAAGGACGAATACAAAAAAACACACTGATCTCTTCAACACTAAGTAACTATAAAAAAACGAGCTTATTTCGATTTCATACATTATACAACAATATTATTTATTTATATCCACAACATTTATTCTATTTATACGAATAAATTATAATTAAATTATATTAAATATGTTGCATTTATATATATAAATCGTTAGTTTAAATTAGACACATTTTTTATTAAAACATTCTGAATAAATTGTATTAAAAGTTAAGAGACAGTGTTTTTGTGTACGCGCGTTTGTTTGTGTATGCCTTAGTGTACTTACTTGTTTTTTTTTTTGAGACATTACGTTATGGAGATTCTTTTAGAATTGATAACGTTTCTTTTTTTTTTCTTTTTGTTAAAAAAATATCGCTTTGGAATAGTCGAACAGTTCACAAGTTTAAAACTTGTTCAATTGGATCTTTCCTGCTTTTTTCTGCTTTAGTTACAATAATCAATTTGCATTATTCGCCTCAGATGCTAATGTTTATTCACTATTTTTTTCCTAGTCTATAACAATGCATTTTCCATTAGTTTTTTTTTTTCTTTAAATATTTTTACACAATTATTGCATTTTTAAAATCGATGACTGATACGATTTTATGTATGTACTTAAAAAAAAGTATAAGGGGTGTTTGAACCAAACGCTAGACATTATAAGTTAAACAATAGGAGAAATAAAACGACTTACAAAAAAACAAGAATATTATTATTATTAAAAACTATATAATTCCACTTTGTTAGACAATCCAATTCAATATCAATAAATCGTCGCACTTACTAATAAAGTCGTAGGTGTACGATCATTAATGTATAACAACTAATTAATATAGCGCTAAGTGTATGTATATTTATATTTTCATAAATCGTAATGCGTGAGATCTGAGAACACGAATTCATCTCGATTATTCCGATTTGGAGAATCGCTCGCCCTCTTAAAGCACTTATTTTTTTTTTATTTTCCTATATGCGTTTTATTTTGAGAGAATTACACACCTTGATTTTCAAAATATTCGCCTCTAAAAATGAATCAGTAGTATAGTAATCTATCAAGACGGAATCACGTGAAAAAGAAAATGGTCGATTAACGATTTCCAAAAACAGTCTGAACTTCATTTTTTCGTGTAATGTAAAAAATTGGGATAACAAAAAAACTTACAAATGTAAAGTGACACTTGTCGCTATGACACTGAAATTGATAGCAGATTCAATGGCAGCCGATTAAAAAACCCCTCCAAAAAAAATTGCCTAGAGCTTTGTAATTTTCAAGGCTCTATTATATAACGATAAGATATCTTGCAAAAAAATGTTTGGGAGGGAACGCGATGATTTCATTCATTATGAAAATCGAAACGGCTGCCAATTTCAGTGTCATCTTATAGCTTGCTTAATTTGATTACTTCAACAAATTGTTGCGGTTTATTTTTTAAACTGTAATGCTCTATAAATGAAAAAAAATCAGGCACGGATTAACGCATGTGTCGTCAATCTGAATTTTATTTATTCAAGTTTTAGACTAATTGCTCTTAATAAAGTACATCCAACATTTCTCAAGATGTTATTATTGTTTTCCGTTTGTTTGCCTATTATCAGTGAATCTTGAGAAAAATTCGTATATCTTCTACTTTCGCTTAAGTTTAGAAATTAACAGAAACGTGACGAATAATATTTTTCATTGAAAAAATCGACTTCGTTGCAAGTGATTGACCCAGCTTTCATAATCCCTTAAAGTATTTGTGCTTTTTTTTCTCGGAGTCATCGCGAAACCACAAAAAAAAAGTAAATCTGTTAGATATTTGTTTTTGTTTTTCTTTTTAAACTGATATAATCTTTCGTTAACTTTCTAATTTAGCCCTTCGCTTGTGACCTTTTCTTATTTGCAAATCAGTGTGCACACACTTGTGCCAAAGTCGACGTTTCATTAACCATCTTTAAGACTCGATTATGTAAAAATTAAGCGGCAAACTTACATACTAAAAAAATTTATCTGTTAGATACGTACATACAATCAGATTTTGACGTTTTATATACTTTAAGATTCTCCTCGAAGAGCTTTCAATCCCCTAATTCCTGTTCGTCCCTTTTTCACTTTGATTCTGTTTTCTAATTTTTCGCGAACGTTTTTCATCAACCTATGATGCCTCGTTAAAACGTACATATACTATTTCTATAAAAAAAAAAAGATTCTTCATTCAATTACCATTTAAAATGCATAAAACGTTGAAATCTTATTGTTTCTTTTAAAATTAATTTTCAAAAAATTTCACAGGCATTCCTTCGCATTACGTTTAAAAGATTCAAGTTTATAATGTTAAGATATTTGAAAGACTAAGTAACATTATACAAAAAATCGTTTGTTTTTTTTTTCTTTATACAACTTACACGTAAATTTTTTTTTCTTTTTTTAAATTCTTGTTGTTTTATCCATATTCTTTTGATACACATAATTTTCCCCTCTCGAACGCATTGAATCCGATCATCCAGACAGAAGACAAATTAAAATAAAATAAAATAACCCGCAGTAGCATGTGCCACTGCGTTTCAAAATACAAAAATGACTCTTTTCTCCGCGTTGCAATCACACGATTATGCGAAATAAAAAGAAGAGAGAAAAAAAATAAAAAAAGAAACAAAGAATCGGATAAAGCATCGCGTGACGAAAAAGAAGGAAATGCCATTGTTTCAGCTGTACCTACTGGGCCGTTCTCATTTTTTTTTTTTTACACAGAATCACAAGAGAAAGAGAGTCGAAGCCGTTCCCCGGGACGAGCTTTAACAAGAGCTTTTCTTTTAAATTTACTTTTAGTTTCAAGTACCCTCTCGTTATAAGTTTTATAAGAACTAAATCTCAACAATCGCTTCTTATTCTCCATCTTCCCGTCTCTCCTGCTCGATCCCTCGTTCGTTTCGTCTTGCAAGAGGATCGCACGCGGGGGCCACTCTTCTCCTTACGGGAACGTCGTCGAGATCTCGTCGTCGAACGCGACCCTTGGTCCTTTCGTTTTCTCTCTCTCCCTCACTCTCTCTCTCTTTCTCTTTTTCTCCGCCTCGATTTTTCCTTTCCTTTAAGGTGCTCACATCTGCCTTCCTCTCGGTTCGATCACTGCACACACATCACCCTTTCGTTCCCTCTGTGCTTTCATTTGTTTTTCGTCGTTGGCGAGGCGACGTCGCGGGCGTTTTGTTTATTTATTTAATTATTTTGTTTGCTTAAGAATAGACGCACGACGATCCGTTCAGCGAGACGAGCTTGAGGTTCGGCCGCTTGCAGGGGGTGGAGGAGGTGGTCGGGCGGCTAAGGTCCCCGCCGCCGCCTCCGCCGGCCCCGTCGCTCGGATCGTCGCGGTGGTGCTCGTCCTGCTTGGCGCTCGGTGTATTTGGTTACAACTCCATGTCCTGCGCCTCGTCCTCGCTGAAGTCGCTCATCGAGGACTCGCTGTCCGAGGACATGCCGTTGCCCGTGCCGCCGTTCTCCTGGTCCCTTAGCGCCTCCTCCGTCGCGTACTTCTTCACGTAGTCTGCAATGATTTTGTTGAGTTAATTTTAATGAATTTGTAGGTTTGTTCAAAGAACAAAAAAAATTAATGAGTGAACAATTCTTTGCGTAGTCTGCAGTGATTTTATTGAGGTAATTTTAATGAATTTGTAGAGTTGTCCAAAGAAAAAGAAAATTAAAGAGTGAACGATTCTTTACCTAGTCTGCAATAATTTTATTGAGTTAATTTTAATTAATTTATATAGGGTTGCTCAAAGACAAAAAAAAAAATTAATGAGGGAGTTCTTTAAGGGGTTCATCCCAAAATGGACTTTCTTCGGAATGCCTTTATTAATTAAACTTGGCACGAGTATTCAAAGAAGCATCGAAATGATATATATGTAAAAAATTTTAGCGAGTTTAAAATTCGAGATTAGTTATATCAATATAGCGCGGTAATTAATGCGTAATATCACCTATTTAAAAAAATATATTCTTACTAAAACCACTTATTAAATAAGACTTTCCGTCATAAGCGGTAATTTATGATTACAATTTTCGCAATATTAATCAAGTTGAGCCTCGGGGTATGAACCTCCTTAAAAAGAATTTTTATCAATAGTAAATTTGTATACTTTTAAAAATTATAGGCAGTCTTAATTAGTTACAAATAATGGATTCATGAGTATAGGTACACTGAAAAAAAGGTCAGTAATCACAAGTAACGGTTAGTTGTTTCAACTAATATTTGGTTGAAACAAGTAAATGTATTAGTTAAAACAAGTAATAATTAGTTGTGGTTACTGAACTTTTTTTTGTCAGTGGACTCACAGTGTTTTATTTATTTTTATTAAATTAATTAATTAATTTATTATATATTTATTTATTTAATTATTTATAACATTATAGGCGGGCTAAGGGGTCCCTTACATTGAAGATAATATATATAAAAAAATAATTAAATAAATAAAATGGAATAAAATGAAAATAAGTATCAAACTAAGATTCAATTATATAATGAGAGTCTTTTATTCCTTAATTTGTTGTTCGTGAGATTTTTTGCGTTTCAATAAGATAAAATTTAACAAAAAAAAAAAATTAAAAGAAATTTTCAATTATAACTCATGAAATTATTTTCTCTCATAAGAATATTCGACGATAATTGATTAGCCAATAAATTGCGGTGGTACACGCGGTATCGAATGATAATTAATCTAAAGTAAAATGGATGGCTCACCAGCGACTTTTTTCTTGTACTCTTCCGGCTTGTGAAGATACATCGCAGCTGCATCACCGTTCAACGGATCGATGGGGTTGGGATATGTTAACAGCTGCGGCAGGAAAGATTCGAAGATATTCGAGAGGTCTGCAAAGTGAAAATAATGATTTATGTTAAAAAATAAATTTTCAACTATACTATCGTTTTTTATCTCTTCAGAACAATTTTTTTTATGTAAAAATCGTAATTATGTGACTATTGGATATGTATTTTTAACTACTTCTATCTTTTGAACAATTCAAGATTTTGTATTTCAATTAGTCTTACAACTTTTTAATTTGCCTTTCTCATGCATTTTATAGCATGCTTTATTGTTTGTTATTATGTCACGTGCCGACTACTCGTTTTAGATTAAAGAATCGTGCAGAATTTGACTTAAATATACGGCATTCATTTTTTATCGGCGTTTTTTTTTTTTGGAGCAAAAAATTTAATCATTTCCCTATTTTTTACGTAATAAAAAAAAGCATATAAACAAAATTTACAAAAAAAAAAAATTATTTTACGTTACATTTTCTATACAATTCTACGTTCTTGTCTACATTTATATTATTTATTTATTTAACCAGAGTAAAAGTAAAAATATTAAAATATAAGTAATCATTGCACATAAAAAAACGTTACATAAGAAGTAATTCAGCAGAGGAAGTAAATTCCTGTGCGCTGGTCTGGTTCTATACGACTCACAACTTAACACTAACTTAATGCTATTGAAACATGCAATTAAAAGCCTCTTCACTCATAGCCTAGTAATACAATTAAATTCTTTTTATATCAAAAGAAATCCGCGCAATTTTTTTTTTATCGCGCCTTATTACACGCATGAACATAAAAAACTTGCCTATTTTACCAATACTTTCGTATCTTTACAACACATCAAATAAAAACTTTCTCAAATTTTGAAAGGCGATAGATTTAAAATCGAGCAAAATTGACGGAAAAATATAATCACGTCGCATTAAAAAAAAAAAAAGCAGAACAAATGCGACTGTGCAAAAGGCACGAAGCAAGTGTATTATACAGTGGTAAAGTTCAGACTCGAAATATCGGCAGGTCGCGAGTCTGCTTATCGAAAAATGGCGAGACGTGAGTTAATGTGATTCTTACCGTACAAGGCCGTCCAAGCCTGATTAATTACGTCGAGGCACACAGTGCCCGAAACCTCATCGATGTTCGGATGGTAGACTTTGTTCATAAAGCCGATAGAAGGCGATTTGAAGGGATAGTGCTCCGGCAGGTGTACGCGCACCTTCCATATCCCGCCCTCGTAAGGCGCTGAAACATCGATAATACCCTTAAATCTCGGAGGCAGAGGGGGTGGGTTCAAGGGACCTACGTTAATTGCTATTTATAAGGCTTTCTTTGATATCGAACTGCCTGCGCATTAATCTACGTGCTTCGGAATCGAGATAAACACGTAAATGTCAGGAAGATAATTTAGCATTTTTTTTTTCATTAATGGTGTCTATTACTGGTCGTTAAAAGTCATTAAGTTGTGAAAAAGTCGTTAAATTATTAAATCATTAATAGGTTATTGAATTTTCGTTGTGTTTGTTAAAGTAGTTAAAGAAAATGTTCGTTTTTTTTATTAATAATAAGTGACAAATATTTTTAAAGAAGCATTTTGTCCAAGATGTAAAAAAGAATTTGTCATTCGATGATATATTCAAAGTTAAAAAGAAAACTATAATAATATACATAATTTATTGAAAATGAAAATCTGTAATTCTTATAATTCAATTAGCAAACTTTTTTTTACTTTTTAGTACATTAATTACTTATGCTTTTTACTTTTTAGTAAATTCATAAGTTACATTGAAAGACAATCGAAAATGTAGTCAATTTGTTTTGGGTCCTTTAATAAACACCATGTTAGATTTACTTTTTATTATAAATAGACAATTTTTTTAAAATATTAAAAATTAAAAAATCTTTTCTTCTATAGTAAATAATTAAGATTTATTTACTATACGCACACGGAGGAATAATTCGATAAAAATTTCGCGTAAAATGTCCTACTATACCTAGCAATTGGTTTATTACTAACATACACTTAAGTGCAATTTTTACCAGTCTCATTGTAATTTTGTAAACATTGCAAAAAGGAAAATTTCATCGGCGTAGTGATTTTTTAAAAAAAAAATCTATGATGCATTTAAGTTTATATAATTAATTGAGTAACGTAAGAATATAACTATTTAAATGAAATAAAATTCTTTTATTCAACAATTCTATATAGCAGCGTAACATAATTACTTCGCTCCTGTTAATTTTTTTTTTTTATATACTATTTTGTCAAAATGATAGATGCCACATATTATATCAAACCAGGACACTTTTTTAATTTACTGAAACTTCGTTAATTACTATAAGCTTAGTATAGTTGTAATAAATGTCTATTTGTGCGAATTATAGTTGAGTACTTAATTACCATTCTACGTTTCTAATTTTCTATCAGACGGATCTAATGGAATTTGATTTTATTTTTCATGCAACATCACAATTAAAACATTACGCCATACAGTAAAGAAGGTATAGAAGAGAGGTAAAGAACAAAGTCCGCGCAACAAAGAGAAAAAAATTAGTAGCGACGGTACAGTGATAAGCTATAGGTGTGGGTAATCGAAATTGCGTCGTTTTGTTGGGCTCTTCGCGAGCAACGCGGCGCGCAAGACGGCCGCAAGACTCGCGTTCGCGCGATAGAGATAAGGCCAGACCAGCCGAGGAGGAGTGGGGTCACTGACTGTATGAAAATTTTCTTTCCTCCGCGAACAAAATAAAACACTAGCCATGACGCTCGCTGCTCTCGCTTCCCAATCCTATTATAATATATACTTTTCCTTCGGCCGCGGCCTCTCCAAAGTTTCACAACTGCAGAGTTTCATTTCGATGTTTACTTCTATAAATAAATTTTAATAAAACAATAATAGCCTATTTAAATTCCACATTTTTCGAGCACCAAAGTAAAACAAATTCTGTCAAAAAATCTAAGATAAATGAAAAAATGTCAAATTAAAGTAGGCCTTCTTGAAATATGCTTTTCTTCGTCAGAGGTGACGATAGAAATCCAACATATGGGCAAAGTGCCGCCAGACCATCATCGCGCGCTCCGAGGCAGCCGAGAATCGAACGAACACTTTTCCCGAGCCAACGGTCGTCCCAATTATTCCAATCTCTGGATCTCCCCCCTCGCCCCCCTTTTCCCCGCCACGCATCGACGGTGTATACATGGGGATCCGATTTTATCCGATGCAGCGCACCTAAACCCCGTTACTTTCTAGTGGCGAGTGCACGCGCCTCTCCTATATATATATGTATATATGCATGTGAGTGCGTCTAGGTGCATACGGTGTATAATACGTTTCTCCATTTTCTCTCCTCGCGTGAGCGACCTTATTTGCATTGTTTTTTTTTTCTCTTTATACTTGCCTCCCGCGAACGGCTCGTTTTCCCATGGGCAACGGAATTTTTTCGCGTCGATTATACGAGCGGACGGTGGGCATTGAAGCTGGACTGAGCGATATCGATGTGATGTATATATTATACATTGCTGGCTAGAAGATCGCTTTGACGAAGTTTAATAGGATGCGACGCGAGTGAGTATAATTACTTTTGTCGCTCGTTCGCTCTAATTGGTAATGGAAGAATAAAATGCTTTGTTGCGCGATGTTTCGTTCTTTCTTTCTTTCTTTCTTTTTTTTTTTTTTTTTTTTTTTTTATTTTGCGCGTAATGCATTTTATATTGTACTGTTTTATGCACTGTAGACGAGGCGTACACTCAATGTTTTTTTTAGTTGGGAAGAATATGGAAAGTTTGTTTGGATTCCGTTGTGTTGAAAACTAATTTGAACGTATCTTTTTAGTCTTAACTCTTAGGCTCATGGTGATTTCGTGATAAACACTGAAAAAATAGTGTAAAATAAATAATTGCTCTGTCCTAACTTAAAAAAATGATGAGACTAAAAGTGAAACCAGTTATTCTTAATTTGATTGGTTTAATATTATTGCGTGGTTAGTTGTTTGTCTGTTTTCCAGAAAGACAGAAGTGTATAAGAGAAAAAAATATGATTTATCTTTGAGTTAGAGTAATTTGTATTTAATTAAGTTAGAGTACAATGTGTTTAATTTAATAGTTTTTATTATTTCTAAAAAACGTAGAAGAAAAACATTTAATGATCTTCGAGATAATTTTTTAAACAAAATTGTCTCTTTGTAATTATTGTGGTTTTAATGAGAGAAAAGAAAAATTTAACAATTTAAAAAAAATATTTAGCTGATCGAAAGAAACTAACAATAATAATTCCTTTCTGACTGATAATAACATTTTAACTGGCAACGTATATATGTTTGTTGATAAATATTAAATAGAAATGAGGTAAAATATGTGGTATTGCATTGATTATTTTTTGACATTCTACTGGTAGAGCTAATTAAATTTCTTTATGTAAACAAGCCACATGTAAACTTAAATTGATGGGTATTTAGATAACGAGCTGAACATGAAATATCAAAGGGAACTCGATTGAAGATAAATAAGATCGCGTGTGTCACTTCCAGTCTGGTATTATTGTTTACACTTGAAAATTTAAATTTAAATTTTAGCAATTTCAATGTGAGCTCGTGATTATTCAATGCAAAATCACCACAAAAAATTTACATAATTTTGACCTACGATCCTAAGAGCTGAAGTTTGTTCGCTATGATATACACTAATGCGAACACGCAATGATCACCTAAAAACCCACTTATTTACTTCCTCTGTTTAGAAATACTGTACACGTAGTGGTTAGTTTTTATTATGTACACTTTATACCCAATTTTTTATAATTATATTTTCGACATTTCATCGCTTCTAACATGTATATTATAATATTATTATGGCAATGAAAGCATGATTAAACAAAATGTTGTGATTTATTTTGTGATCAGTTTTTCAAACAATTTTTTAATAGAGTATTTTCAACATGAAATTTTATTTCAACAATCAACTTCGTTAATGATTAATTTATGTTATTATCATAACATAATGAGCAGATAAAAGACGAAGATAAAGGTATCCCTGGTGAATATCAAAACTTAATTTGAAAGAGCACATCTTTTTATCTTTCGATTCGTGACAAACTGACCTAAGGAAACTTTTAAAAGATTTCGACACACTGACGATTTCTGCGCGAGTGCCCATATAAACATCGTTAATTACTTCAATAGATTTCCGCATTAGCCGTCAATAGATTGCGTCAATTTTTAGATTCGACTGTTTTAAATATAAATTGTATACTATTACTGAATAAACTTTTATAAACATGTTTTAAAATTAATATTTTAAAATAACCTATTCTCTAAATATACGAATAAATGAATGTTTACTTATTCATATTTAGATGGGACACTTAATATATTACTAAGTATATATATGTGTGCCAATCTCCGGATTACATAAAACAACTAATGTACAAAAAATAATAAAAAAAATTTAAGACCAGGCCTACCGGACAAATATGTTTTTGTTCCTTAGGTGTCCCCCCAACATGAAAAAAATCTTGAACATGGCTTGCTAAACTTTTTTGCCGATATATGAGGAACTTATGAGGAATTCTATAAAAGTATATAAATTTATTAAATTTGTAAAGGCAAAAAAAAACTAATAAAGTTTTATTAATCTACTTATCCATCTCTCTTAGCAGCTTTAAATCTGTACACACTCCTAAACTTATCAAGATTAATATTGAGACGGCTGCAATTATTACTTCTTAGCTTGAATGCAGCAATTATCGCCTACATAATAGATTTTATATCACAATTATTCCTACATTGTTAAATAAATAAATAATAAATAATTTTGACCGACGTAAATAAATAAATAAAATTAATGTACTCGCTAAATTGACTAAAAAAGCAAAATTAATTCATCTCTATTTAAAGCCACAATATATCTAAACGTCTCACGATTTACTATGATTGACACGTCAGATCCAAAACAGTCAGACGCACGCACAACGCCTCGAATCCGCGTGCGATAATCACCCCGCGAGCATCATCCTCCTCTCGGGCTCGCTCTGCCTTATAAGTATATACATATATATGTACACCTGTATATATGTATATATGTATACAACCCATCGCTCGTTCGAGTCGTGCAGCGCGATAATTTTAAATCGCAGACCCTGAAAATCATTCCAATCTCATCTCGGCCGGCACCTTTGGCAGCGCTCGCCTTGTCTTCTTCCGCGAGTGAGTAATCTCCCTGACCGGAGAGAGAAATAGATAGATAGATATAGGCGGATTATACTCTTTATTTCATCAAATTGACAAAAAAATTGTACAATAAATATTTAAAAGGTTAAGTAAAAGTAAATATTTTCAAATAAAAATACGTGAGTGAGAGGGAGAGAGAGAAAGAGAGAGAGAGAGAGAGTTTATCCCTGGACTCGTGGAAAATTTATAATATATATATATATATAAAGTTAACTCTTTTCCGCAACTATAAAGAATCCCCTAAAAAAAATTTTGAAAATATTAAACATTAACGTAAAATTTTTCAAACAATTTTTCTCCTAGATTTATAATGAACGCAATGACTTGAAATTGAAATCAGATCATCTGTGCATCAATGCGGAGGACACCACGTTGGGATCGACACCCTCGATATCAAATTAAAAAAAAAAAAAAATAGAAGAAAAAAACCAGAAAAAGACGAGAAAAGAAGAGGGCAATTGCGCGTCCTAATTAAGACCGATAGCGCGCCACCTCCGCGCGAATAAATCTTGATATACCGCGGGGCACTCGCTTAGCAACACTCGGACCTCCGTTGCAGGGTGAAAGCTCGATAAGACCTAAAATAAGGCTCCGCGCGGCGTTAAAAACGCTTTTCCCTGCGGGTGCGCTCGGCGGCCCTCGGTAACAGCGTCGGGAGAGGAAAGTAGGGGGGAGGGAGGGTGATGGGGGGGGGCTGCATTTTCCGCGCGACTGCAGAGCAAGAAACTGGGTCAGCGGGTCAAGCGCTCGCGGGGTTAGGCGCTGCGATGCGGGGCCGCGTGCGTGACGTCCATCCGCTGAGCGGCCAATAACAAGGCCTAACGGGCCGTTGCTCCCGCGGGACTCCCCCGGACGTGTCCCTCGATGTGGTTATCTCACGGACTGTCTCCGTATAATGGCTGAAAGGGAGGGTCGAGGGGCAGGGAGAGGAGATCTTATTAGGTATATATACACGAGGAGGCCTCGAATTAAGCCTTAGAATCTGGGGGATGCTGGTGGTGGTGGCGACACACACATACACACGGGAATGCGAGGAGCTGGGTTTCCTCGTGGACGGCAACTGAATATTGACGAGAAATGGGGAGGGTGGAAAAACCAAGTGCACGGAAAAAAATTTTCCATTAAAAATTACTATAGTTTTCCCTAAAGCGAGGACAAACTGGAACTATAAAAAAAATTGCGATAA
>JAWWEN010000020.1:337661-350331 GCA_035582955.1 Sycophila texana
ATGCTGACACGCGGGCCGATGCCTATGCTGCTAACATGGGACTCGGTCGGTAACGGCACGTTGTGTTTGTGGGGTGCTAACATGGGACTCTGTCGGTAACGGCACGTTGTGTTTGAGTGCTCGGATGCGAGCTCAGTCGGTAAGCCCCGCTGCGAATTGTGTTTCATGTTACCTCAAACACAACGTGCCGTTACCGACCGAGTCCCATGTTAGCATCATGCACGTGCCGTTACCGACCGAGTCCCATGTTAGCCGTCCCCACAAACACAACGTGCCGTTATCGACCGAGTCCCATGTTAGCAGCATAGGCATCGGCCCGCGTGTCAGCATTGTGCCGTAACTCGGCGGCACTTTGTTTGTAGGGTTTATTTATGGTTTCTCAGATGGTGAAAATGGGCTTACAGAGATGTTGAGATCATTTTTACCGATCGTTGTAAAAATTTAGAAAAAAATTGTTATAGAAAAATCCTTTTTTTATTTTATTTCATTTAATACATAAACCTTTTTTGCATTTTTTCTTTTGTTGTTCGTTCCTAAAGAATACTTTATAAAGCTTTAATTGGAAGATTGTTAAAAAAAATTAGTATTTTAAGTAACAAATCAATTTATTTAAAAAATGCAATACAAAAGTTATAAAAAAACTTCTACAGACTACTTATGAAGTACAAAATTTTTGTCTTTTTGCAATGGCACGTCATCTTGATTTCGGCTCGTTTAATTATTGTTATTATAGCAAACTCTAACTTAAGTTTCAAAATAATTTTGACATTTGCTGTTGTTCGTTAATTAAGATTTACACACATATAAAATCTCTCTATTGTGTTTCGTATTTCGTAGAAAAAGGACTTCACAATACAATACTCGACTTATTTGCTAGTAAATTATAACGAAAAAGCATGGTTTTCTCTTGAGTGTCTGGAAATTGATTTTGACACTGAATTTAACGTTAACTTTTCGTTAATTAGACTATACAGTTATTAAATGCGCTAATCACAAATAAACGTATGCTTAAAAGTATTTATAAAATAACTTCTTATAGTGAAATCGAGATTTTTCACTTTACATTAAAAATTATAAAATTGTCTGAAATAGTTAAAAGAATTAAATATTTAAATATATTATATATTATAATATAATATTATATTAAATTATCAACACATTTATAAGTTTGTAAATATATTGGAAACAGTGTTGATTAATAAAATAATGTAAATTATTTAATTGTGTAATGACTATGCAAAAAATATAATCATCAAATCAATAATATTAAAAATATATGTAGATTTTTTTCAATTTGTCACGTGATGCTTAAAAAGTTCATTACTTATTCAGAAGTTATTTTATAATAATCCAATATTTGTTTTCGTAACACAGTCTACTTTTATATAATTACAACAAATACTGCTGTTACTAATACTAGATGTACGAATATATGCACGTTCGACGATTAGACGACGATGAAGATTCTTGAATGCCCAATGATGATATGTCACGTCAATGGGTGATGCAAATGTTTCATTTGATCGCAAAAGCTATGAATGTAAGTTCGACGATTGAGCACCGGATTTAGTCTATCGCCGTTTTTCGCGTGAATGCCGTCAAGGATAGCATCTCATTTGGTTCAGTCGGAAGTCTTGAGAATTCAATTTCTTCACTCACGCTATTTTCTGCAATAATGTAAAAATAAAATATGCATTTTTATTACAATCGAATCAAAATGAGAATAAAAAAAGAAATTTTATAAGAATTATTTTACCTGAAGGTTCAACTGGCCACTGTTTGTGAGACGGTGCATATAAACATAATAATGCTATAATATAAATATTCCACATTCCATAAACTCCAGTAAAGAAAGCTGATGTTGTCTCTAATTCTATATCTTGATCCCACTTCCATTGGCCTTCAGCAACCTAATATGAAATTTAATCATACAAAATGTTATTAAATTTAATTAATTATGAGATAATTGCATGAAAAATTTGTTATTACTTGTCCTAAAATAAATCCTATGACTGTTAAAGATGCACACAGTATCGTAGCAACCATTAAAAATTTAAAGCGATAAATAACGCCTTCATAATGTAAACGGCGCGCAGAACTCATGCTTGGTAATACTGCTCGCTTAGCACTTATGTTTATAAATACTTTCCAAATCATATACGTAAGAAATAGAAGATAAATTCCAGCCGAGGCACCAGCCAAAATTATAAAAGATAACTGTTATTATAACATTAAGTAAAATATGTTGTAATTTTATGCTTTATATTTTGGTTTAAAATGTACGATAGAAAAGGATACAGCCATTTTAGCTCCAATATTTGTTACCCAAATTGAATAGAATGGATTACGAAGCTGCACTCCTCGCTCGCACATGTCAAAGAATAGCAAAGATAAACAACCAACTCCAACAGCTGACAGGTGACGCCAGTAACATTTCAAAGAATTCTTCTGTTCACCCTCCTGGATTACAGAAACAGAAAAATATTAACGTTATAAAATCTTGTTCATGTGATGGCATTCAAAAAGATATTTATTTATTTTACCTGAACCTATATTTGGATACATTCAGAATGAGATGCCAATGTATCATGAAACAAAAACTGCACAATTAGTTTGCATTATATTTTTAATAATTATCGTTAATTTTTTTTTGTAACTGTACCATTAGGTGTTCGCCAGCAAATACAAGCCAAAATGACAGCAGTGATGCATAAAATATTCCTTGTCTTACATCTTCTAAGAGGAGCATGAATGGCATATCAAAAGCTAATGTGAGATATTCCAGTGGCACTAAAAAATATTTTTTAATTAATAAACTGTTTAAGATAAGTTTTTAATAAATTTAAATGACTCACTGTTCAAGAAGCTTAGAGAACATCCTAAACCAAGTAACATGTATTCTAATAAAGCTGGAGATCTTTGGAGCATGTGAATTCTTCTCCAATACCAGCAAAGAATGAGCAGAGTAATTGGGAAGAAAATAGTTTTCAAGGTCACCCAAACTTTTGTAAATCCACCATTTTGATTAATTACCTATTGCAAAACATTAATTTACGTAAATTTCACTGTATTTAAAAATAAAAATTATTAATTTTTTATATTGTCTTACAGTAAGCCACAAGTCTGTTACATGACCAAGATCTTGATTCACTTTATTTTTGGGATCATTGGGTAAACGAATGTTGAGTAAATAGTAATCGTGAAACACTGATCCTAATTCAAACAGTGATAATATACTGCAATTGTAGTTGTATTCTTCATGTTGCTAAATGAAATAAAGAAATAGTTTTAAAACATTTTTGTGAATTGAGTATAAATTTAAAATAGTAATAGGTATACTTTTTCTATGGTACAATCTAAATTTCTTTCAATTACAGAAGAAGCATAATGCTTCCATGCATCTACTGAATCTCCTTTATTTCTATAAGCTAGACGGGCATCCATTGTCAACTTTGTTGTACGGGCTGTAAAGAGTTTGATCATTTTTATAGTCTTATTTTAAATTATTGTATAACTTCTTACTTACGAACAACTATATTATTGTGGTACATAATATCTATTTGTAAAACACCAATCAGACTATGTTGCCATCGCGAATAATCTAATATTTGCTTATTACGAGGTGTAGGCATCTAAAAACAAACACAATTGATAAATATATTATATTTTTCATAATCTAAATCTAAATATACTTCGTAAAATTGTCAGGTAATTACCTGAAATGTGTAGACTATCGGTGAAACCTTTTCAGTAATTTCATGAGTCTCAATTACATTGCATTTATTAGCAGGTCTTGTATACATCCATGTATCAAAACTTGGTGGGGTTCCATTAGCAGTTCGAACATCCAAACAAGGTGTTCCCAAAATCATCTGACTGTTTGATGGTGATGGAGCTGAAATGCAGAATTTTAGTTAATTCAAGTACTAGTAAAAATGTAAATGAATAATTTTAAAATAAATAATTTGTATGTAAAATAAAAATCTATTTAAATGAATAAAAAAAAAGATTTAATGATGCTTTGATGATGTGCTCCAAAAATCATTTGTCAACAGTAGTGCATCATTGACAATCAAGAAAGAAAAAAAAAAAAAAAAAAAAAGACATCACTGAGCAAACTAGAAGTACACTTGTTAACTGAAAAATCGAAGTCATGATGTCTCAAGTATTATCCACTTCATTGTTTCCCCCTTTGTGACATGCACAAGAGTAGAAACAGCTAAAGGAACACTCTGGTATGTATGTAGATGAAGGGGGCACCATAAAAACATCTTGTGCCAAAACAAGGAAGTGTAATTCCAATTTTAATTGCTCCTTATTTCAATGTTTTTAATAACTATGCAAATTACATTTTTAAATTAATCTTTAATCTTTTTTTATTTTAATTTTATTTAAAAGCTTTATTTAAATAAAAGTAATATTAAGTAAATAAAAGTAATATTAAAATACGACTCCAAAAATGTAAAATATATATTTCTGAATCGAGTAAATTTTTTCGTCTGATGAATCAACGTCGGAAGAGAACAAAGCGACGATCGGAAAGACCACCGGCGCAGGTATAAAAAAGGAGCCGCCGAAAAAGCCGCCAACTTTGCTGTAAAAGGACCGTAAAGAGGCTCGTAAACACAGCCCCTTTTTCCCCATTTCCCCGGGCGAACAAAGGAACCTTGGAAAACTCCGTATTCGTTGCCAAAAATTTAGCAAGTAATATTTATCTTTTTTCTTACTTCAAAATTTTCACGTCGAAATATGATCGAAAAAAAATACGCGAAAATGTTATTATCGTATGTAAGAAAAACGTCAGATTAATAAGTACTCATTGATTTTCGATTTAAATGCCTAGGTAGCCAATTCGTTAGAAACTGAACAGCATAAGGATCAAGTTGTAAGTATATAATCAGCTAATAAACGAAATTAAAAAATACGAAAATATGATCCTAAAAAATACTTCAAAAAAGAATTATTGAAACTTCTAACCCTACCGCAAAATAAAGGCAGTAATATATAAAAAAATGCGGAGCTGCTGTTTACAGTATGCGAGAACTCACCTACGAGGCCGCCGATGAGGAAGGAGGTGATCTGACCAAGGATGAGGAGGGACACGAGTACGGACAGCTTCTTGCCGCTGAGATTCTCGATGATCGTGCCCTGCATCTTGGCCTCCGCCGGTCGGGCACCGGTCTCGCCTTCCTCTTAAGTGCACTGCCGTCTCCTTTCAAACGAACGTCTGAGGTGCGAGCGAGACTCCGGCAATAAAATATATGTAAGTACTTAATCTCGGGGTACGTACGCGCGTCCACGCGTCCGCAGAAATTCGCGAGATTGATTCCCTGTGGATCTGGCGAAAAAAATCCAAACGTCCGAGACGTTCACCCGACGCACCTGAGGAGGATAGTGCCGCGGCGTCCGAGTCCACTGTCCTGCGAAGCTGCGCTGATCCTCTCTCGGCGGCGTGTAGGTGTATATATATATATAGGTATAGATGTATATATAAGGTGCGTTTCCCCTTCGCCGCCGTTCGTATAATGCCGCTCCGCCAATGATTTTAATTGGTGAATAGATTTTTCTTATTTTATTAATTTTATTAATTAACTGTAAAATTTTCGCGGAAAAATGAATGATTTTAGTAACATAATTTTACATTTTAAAATATTGGAGTGTTGAATTTTTTAAAAATTGAAAGAGAAATGAAGAAAAGGAAGTGGAGGAGTGGCTTTATTTACTTTTTCTCTTTGTATAAGGGTTTGAACTGTTTGAAGTATCCAGGAACGTGTATACTTGTTGAGCTGACAGTCAGTGACCGTCAGATAATATAGCGTAAAAAAAATTAGAAATTTTACAAATATCATTAGAAAAAATACTGAATATTAAAAATCGAATATTTTTGAATGTGTAATTGAGCTATTCGAACGTTTCATATAAAAGTTTTAAAATATCTAACAAATAGATTTCAGTTTTTACCTGTGAGTGAGTAATCCAGTAATTACACATTAAAGATTAGAGATTTTTCAGTTAGTGTATCTTTATAGTTCCTGCGAATTTTTTTTTTTTCGTATCCTCTGCAACGAGTTTGTTTAATAAATAATAAAATTTTGCACTTGTTTATTTTAGACGTATAGATAAAATAATTAAAACTTTTTAAATAATGATGCTAACGTATTGAAAAAAAAAATATGTTTATTAAAACTAAAGAAATTAAATATATAGATTTTGTATAGAAAAAACTATATCTACATTATTTTACAATAAAATTACTTATATATACATATTACTTACAGCTCCATACTATAAATATTGGAGTGACTTGGATATTATCTTGTTACACTTGAATTAAAAAAATTTAATTAAACATTTAGTAAGTATATTTCGTTGGTATAACAACATTAATTTTAAAATTTCAATTAATATAGCAATTTATCCTCGGTCGGTGAAGCAGATTGACTCGATGGGACCGCCTTTGATCGTCGCCCTAACCTCGCCCCAACTCCGTGATCCGTTCTGCAGTGTGTGGAAGTGAGGACTGAGGAGTTCCAGCGCAAGCCAGGGCGATGTTTTCTTCGGTTTTCTGAGTTGTCGCGACCTCTGTTCAGTTCGCTGACCGCCTCCCGCTGCTCGGCGAGGCCAGTGCCGAAGTCCGAGCTCCGGAATTTCTCGGCGTCTGCTCGCGCACCGCCCGAAGACGCTCTGCTCCCCTTTTTTGCTCTCCGTCTTTGGCTTATAGTGGCACTTTGTACGTGTACCATGTCCGCAAAAAGTCCAAGGGGGACTCCAGTCGACATGGCGTTTTGTAAAGTTTCGACGTTTTTGTAAATAGCCTCGGGTCACATCGATTGCCGTCGACGTTCACTCGCGATACGTAAAAATGGTAAGTTTTTTTTCAAGAGAATATAGGTGCTTAACGCAGCTTTCGCCGCTTTGGGTATTTTCATGCTTTCGCTACATGGTCGAGCATTTTTTTTTTATTGTTGACATTTTTGAGGGCATTGCTCTTTTTGTTTTCGTTCTCGTTTGGTCAGTTTCTTGTATTTTCTGTTCATCGGCTTGTTTGGGAGCATTTGCTATATGAAGCTTATTCTTTGTTATTTACAAGCACTACTTGGTAGATTATTTGATTGCACATTCTTTTTTATTTTTGTAGGCATCAAAAACTTTTGATTTCCTAGTAGGTCCTTTTTCTATTTCTATTTTAGCCAATGCTGAATATTGAATTGATTTTCATTGTGTACTTTACTTTTTTAGGATAATATGCCAAGTTCAGAACTGGACTTTGTCTACGATGACACTGATACCCATGCTAATGAAATTGCTGAATTGTACAGTTATACAGAGCAATTTGAATTACAACTCAATGTTAAGGTGAGCTTGTCAACTATATTCTCATAAATGTTAATATAAGATATTTACTTACTGATTTGTTAAATTTTATAGGCATTCGAGGATCAAATGCAATCCTATAATTTACGACCAGTTTGGCAAAATTTATCAACTGATCAACAAAAGTCAATAATTTATAAACTATTAGATCAACTTGAAGTCTCAAATAAACAGATGAGAATGAAAGCAGCAAGGTGTATTTTGTATTTGGCACAAGGCTGTTGGGCAGAAGTACAATCTGACAAGGAGCAACAAGATTGGGAGAGAACAAATGTTATGTTGCTCTACGAATGTGGAACATTTTCAGCATTTGTTGAATTGTTAAATATTGAAATTGAGTCAGTGCAGACACATTAAATACTTTTTAGTTCTTTTGGGGAACAACTGCTAATCTTTTTTTTTTATTTTTAGAAACAATACTGCAGCAAGTACAGCTATGAGAAAATTGGCTGTGAGTTTAGCAGATTCTGTGGATCTACGTGTTATACTGTCTCTTTTGTATATTATTACTGAAGTAATGAGGGAAGAAAATAAACAATTAGAAGATAGTATTTATAAACATAATGTTGAAGCTTTTAAAGAAGAATTAAGTAAGATCATTCAATATTTTTATATGGAAATTTAACTTTTCTAAAAAGTAAACAAATTTCATTTCATTCATTTTATAGTGAGCCCTTCTGAAGATGAGATGCTGATTGTAAAATTATTGGGAATGGTAACTAGTTTTTGCAGCGGGTCTGCTCCACATTTCCCCATGAAAAAAGTACTGCTTTTATTATGGAAATTAATTTTAATTTCCTTGGGAGGAATGGAAACGCTAAGAGAACTTAAAAAAGAATATCGAGAACAAGCTGGTCTTGATAATATGCAAGAGGATACAATAGAAGTAGCAAAATCAATGAGACCAAGCTCACCTCCAACTAGTGCTACAGATTTGTTAGATACTCAAAATTTGAAGAAAAATAACAGACCCTTCAGACGAGTAAGTAATGAAAATTGGTTTGTACTAAAATGAGTAAAATTAATATAATACATCATTGTATTTAACAGAGTTTAATAAAGCAAAGCTCATTAGATGAACCAAATGACTACGAATCAGGAAGAGCTTTGCTTATTAAAAATGAAGGAGGTATGGATACAACAGAAGGTGATGTAGACGAAGGGGTATTTGTTGATCAGCCTATTCAACTTGGATCTTATCAAAATTATTATGACAATCCAAACAATCCTCCTCAAACAAGACCAGACACACCACCCCCTATAAAAACAAAAAGTAAATGTTTCTTCTAAATAAAACTGGTACTTCCAATAAAACCAAGTATTAAATTTTCACTTTATTTTTAAAGGTTTACCTTGGGCACCCAAAGTGCGACAAAAAGACGTTGACACGTTTTTAGACGTGTCCAGATTAAAATTTGTTGGTTACAAATTGCAAGGTGATAGGGAGAGTTTAGCTGGGTTGCCTCAACCAATTCACGAAGGATTATGTACTTTAAAACGAGTAAGTTTAGTAATACTTACAGAAGAGAAATTCAATTAATATTAATCTAAATTTTTGTTTTAATTTAATTTTAGCACATGTATACTTCACTGGCGGAAATTCAGATACAAAAGGAAGAGGAAATCGCAAAAAATCCTATTAGCACTCAAGAGCCACCAATTCGACAAACTGCTACAGAGATTTTGTATCAAGCAATGTTGCCGAATTTGCCACAGCATATGATAGCGTTACTTAAAATACTACTTGCAGCTGCACCCACAAGTAAAGCCAAAACTGACAGTATTAACATAATGGCTGATGTTTTGCCAGAAGAAATGCCAGTGACTGTACTGCAATCGATGAAGCTTGGAATCGATGTTAATCGTCACAAAGAAATTATCGTCAAGGCGGTATCTGCTATATTGCTTCTTTTATTGAAGCATTTTAAATTAAATCATGTTTATCAGTTTGAATTTATGTCTCAACATCTAGTCTTTGCCAATTGCATACCTCTGGTTCTGAAGTTTCTTAATCAGAACATTTTAGCTTACATTGAAGCAAAAAATGTGTAAGTTTTCTGCTTATAATTTAAGCTTTGCAGAATAGCGGATATTACAAATATTTTTTTAATTTTAGCATACTGACTCTTGATTTTCCAATGTGCGTCATTGGCGATCAGCCCGAACTTACCGTGGATAATCTTGAAATCGGGAATAATCAGAATTATTCCTGGCGAAAT
The DNA here is from genome assembly GCA_035582955.1 of Sycophila texana. Classification (NCBI taxonomy): domain Eukaryota; kingdom Metazoa; phylum Arthropoda; class Insecta; order Hymenoptera; family Eurytomidae; genus Sycophila; species Sycophila texana. The sequence continues at coordinate 347,255 of JAWWEN010000020.1, forward strand.
GTTTTTTCCTGTATCAATTTACTAAGAATACTCAACAAACTAACGAAATGGAAACATAGTAGGATAATGGTAATTTCTTCTTTTTTTGCAGATCTTAACTTTCTTTTTCAGAATATTTACGAAGTAAATCAATGACAATTTTAGATGCTGGTAGTATTTAAGTCTGCTCCTATATTGAAGCGCACATTAAAAGTCATGCATGGTATGCTGCAACTTTACGTCCTAAAGCTGCTGAAGATGCAAACGAAATATTTAGGTAGACAATGGCGTAAATCAAACATGAAAACCATAAGCGTTATTTATGCTAAAGTTAGACATCGTTTGAATGACGACTGGGCTTTCGGCAATGGTAGGCAATACTTCATTTTCATGTTCTGTAAAGTATAAGAATTCTTCAAAAATCTCCATAAAAATTCTTTTTATTTTTAGACTTAGAAGCTAGACCATGGGATTTCCAGGCGGAGGAATGTACTCTTCGGGCTTGCGTGGATCGTTTCAATAATCGAAGATACTCGAATACTGTCAGAGATGAGGAACTCGAACCTGTGGACACGTCGATTACGTCAGTCCTGGGAGCTAATGTCGAGCTCACTGACGAGTTCAAGCAACACTATGAGCTCTGGCTGCAACAGGAGGTCTTCCAGACCACCATTGACTGGGATGAACTGCTGGGTCACAGCTGCGAAATTTGAAATTAAGTGAATTTAGACTTTTAAGTGAACGTTATGCAGACTTTGATGAAAAAATTAATTTTTTCTATTCGTTCGCAAAGAGGTTAAATACCGAATCCCCCTTTTTTCGTAATGTAAAGCTTTCTTTTAACAGTAATATGTTTTCATAGCGTTAAGTCGCCCTTGAAAAGTAATCTTTTTTTAATACTTTTATAATGTGTAATTTATTTATTTGCTTAAACTAACTTATTTTTTTTTTTTAATTATTTTCATTATTTCTCTCGAAGATTTGGTATTTTAATAACGACTAATGCAATTTATTAAGAAATATTTAGTTTTTGAAATACACTTTTTTATAATATTCGGTAAACAGCGGTGAACAATTTTATAAGGTGCAATTGAAATTGTTGAAAAGGCTACCTTAAACTGTGCGAAATATTACTTTATTTTTATTTGATTCGGTCAGAATGTTCCTTATCAAAAATTTAATACTCAATCTTTATTTATAAATTTGTTATTTTATAAATATCATATATTGTGTCAGTCAAAAATGTTTTTTCATCAAAGATCATATACATTGATTTTTTTAAGTCTAGGTATTTTTCCCTATAAGCAAGCGAAAAATTGTGTCCAAAAAGACGCATAATAAATAACATCCAAAAATGTACAGTGTAGGCTCAGTTTGACACATACCAGTCGTATAACTCGTCATGAAATTTCCCTGTTTTTCTATACATAAAATTGTGATAATATAAATGAATTAATCAAATTATTCTTTTTAAAATTCAGTAATGAGACATGATTTAATCAATTTAGCCAGACCATATTTATAAAGCATAATATTTGTAAGTTTAAAACAAATCTTCTTTTTACAAGCACATGTAGTAAATGAAATTAAGTTTTTAGAAATGAATTTATACTCTTATAGAGCGATTTTTTTGTTGTTCTGTAGAACGAAAACTGTTCATGAAGTTAGTCATTTATTCGAGAAAATTATGCAACTTTTCGTTAAATATTGTATACAGTGATTAAATTATTATTTGTGAAATGTGCATGTTCATTTTTATTGAAGAATTATGCGACCTCATTCACTAGTAAAGGTAAATGGTATTCGCTACTCCGAATTGTAATCCTTATTTTTGTTATATTACTGTATAAAATGTATCTTTAAATTATGTATATAGACATACTTCATGTACTTTCTCTCGTCTTTAGTTTTTCACAAGGAAAAAATGTGAATTATTAATAACATTGATAATAAATTAGTTATGCCATCCGTATAATCTGTTTATTGTATTGCCTAGTAAAAACAAAAAAAAAGCGAAATTCTTGTTGTTAATATAATTTATATTTCCAAATTTGAGTATAATACACAAATTTATCAAAATGTAATGAGATTTTTAAGTACATCGCAATGTACAGATTATATATTATTTAAGTTTCTCGAGCGTACTTCATAAATACGTTAAAAAAATATAATTATAAACCTTAAACTTACTTATAAATATACATTTCAGTTTTTCGTGAAAATTTATGACAGTGTTTGTAGAAATGTGCAGTGATCACAGATTTTTTTTTTTTCAATTTTCAACAAGGTACAAAACTTTTACAAAATTAAATAAATATTAAATTTAATGTTGTGGCCGAACCCATTTGTACGATCCGTAATAAGCAAAGTTGTTTTTCTTCGCCATTTCATCAGCTTCTTTTGGTCCACGCGAACCATACCTGAAAAAGTAGGTCATTTTTTAATTTTATTATACACTTTAAGTTATATTTTAGTCTACGATCAGTAGGAGAAAAAGTGAAAGATAAATCATTTACTTGTAAGGAACCGGCTTGATTTTCTCCTTTTCAATTTGGTGAAGTAGAGGAGTGAAGATCCTCCAGGCTTCGCTCAGCTCGTCACTGCGAACGAAGTGCATCTGCGAGCCGCAAAAAACGTCCAAAATCAGTCTTTCGTAAGCATCTGGCAATTTAAGGCCCTAGAAGAATAAAGGAGATTTATTTAAAAAATGTTATTTAAAGAAGATTATTATTTAAAAAATGTCCTTTATAACAAAGATTTTTTTTGAAATTACCTTGTATCGACTTCCATAAGTCAAATCTAATTCGGTTTCTTCCATGTCGAATGTGATACCAGGTGATTTGGTCATCATTTTTATATACAACGCTTCACCCGGTTGTACTCTGATGACGAGCTCATTCCTCTTTCCCTTACCATCGAATATGTCACCGGGCACATCGTGATACTGAATTCTCACTTCGGCTTTCCTTTCGTTTAAAGCTGAAAAACATACACATCCAAATGATTATATGAGCAATTCTAAAAAAATAAGCAATTTTGAGGTCGATCCATGATTAAAAATTTTGGATCAAGCACGCGTTCCCGACCCGGTGCATTCT
>JAWWEN010000020.1:350431-378393 GCA_035582955.1 Sycophila texana
GAACGCGTGCTTGATCCAAAATTTTTAATCATGGATCGACCTCAAAATTGCTTATTTTTTGTAGAATTGCTCATATATAAATGTAACTTAAATAAGTTTCAAATAAATAATAAAACATACCTAAATGAATAATAAAATATACTTAAGTAAGTGTAAAATAAAAAAATAAAATAATAAACAAAAATTCTTAATATACCTTTGCCGCATTTTAGAAGGAAAGGTACACCATCCCACCTCTCGTTGTTAATTTTTAGAGCAGCCATGGCGTAGGTGGGTGTATTTGAACCAGTTGGTACTGTCTTATCATCCAAGTAGCCTAACTTTCCTTCGGGATCGCTCGAGTCCGGATCACCAATGTACTGACCAAGGACTACATCATTCGTAGTTAATGGCTTTATGTTTCTCAGGACCTTCACTTTTTCATTTCTGCAAAAACGATAGTTTTTTTTTTAATCTTATTTGAAATACAGTAGTGAGTTGTATCTGCTTAATAGTTTATAATACTCATTTAAATGAATAAATCTTTAGTATATAAAAAGTTTAGTAAAATCCCCAATTCTCGCAGAAAATAGAACTGTTTATTCATTCTTCTACTCACAGAAATTTATTAAACAAACGTCGGGTAAATTAATTTTTCATATTTATTCCCAAAATAACACTAAAAAATTGAGGATGAAAAAAAGTTCCAATTTAAAATATCCACACCTTATGTCATCGGGATTACAAGAGGCCGGCTTTTCCATGGCGACGAGGGAGAGTATCTGCAGCAAGTGGTTCTGCATGACGTCCCTGATGATACCAAACTCGTCGAAGTACCCGCCTCGACCTTGTGTACCAAAAGGCTCTTTAAACGTGATCCGCACCGAGGCGACGTGATCTCGGTTCCACGTGGGGCTGAAAATTCGGTTGCCGAATCGCAGCGTCATCAGGTTCTGAACCATCTCCTTGCCGAGGTAGTGGTCAATTCGGTAGATCTGCTCCTCACTGAACAGCGCCGCCAGGTGGTCCGAGAGCATCTGCGAGGTCGCGGCGTCCCGGCCGAATGGCTTCTCGATGATGACTCTCGTCCAGCCTCTAGAAACATTATTTATTTATTTATTTATTTTATTTTATTTATTTATTGAAATCAGTTAAAATTACAATAGTTAGAACTTATACTATAAATTCCCCTAGTAATTCCTATAGAGGTAATAAATACCTGTACATAGATCTGGCAAAACTAGAAATTACTTAAAAATAGATAACAATTATTAAATGTTTCAATTTTTAAGTAATGATGATGACTAAAATGTACAAGAAAATAACAATACATAGTTTCGTTTAATCTTATGTTCATAATATAATTTAATTCAAAAATTTGACTTAATCCATGAATTTTTAAGTTTACGTTTTATCACATTTTTATACTTAACTATTTTTGTTACTAATTAAATAATTATTTATTAATTAATTAAAACAGTTCAAATTTCAATCTTTTGTTCAACTGTGAAAGTGTATACATACTAAGATATTTGTGGATGACACGCGCGTCCGTAATGATAGATTAATTATCGAACGGGTGACTGATAAATTCATACGTATCATGTGTTGCTCTGCGCTGAGTCGATCATCTTTTATCACCTTTGATAAGAAATGCCAAAAATATTTCTAATCTTAATTTGATCGCTTAATTTAATTATGTATACGTAGTCGGATATCCTTTACGTTAGTACTTTAATGCTACCTTTACTTTAATTAGATCAAGTTTTAATGCGATTTTATGGTTTTTTAATAAAATATTGATATTATTGACATCAGAAATTCCTTTCATGGTGACGCTTTCTTGCTGTCGCTCCACTCCCATTATTTAAGAAAAAGACAAATTTGTGTTACATCATCTTGTTATTTTAAATTATTTAAAAGAGTAAAATCATCGTAAATTTCATCAATTCGTTTTCTATGTACCCCAGTTGTTTTTTTATGAAGTTCGTCAAATTGCATAAATATGTAGATTTATTCTTTATTTTACTAGTTCAAGTAGCATTTAAATTTAATGTGTTGTAAAAATTATATACACCAAATCTGTACCTAACTTCTAACTTTTTAAACAATATACACAAAAAAAAACACATATAATCTCCTCCCCGTATTTTTCCGAGGATCTAAAAAAAAGTGAGTTATAAATAAAAAAAAATACCGTACTTCTGAGCCATGCAGGTGTGTCTGATGTGCACAGTGACGGGCTCAAAGACGGAGGGTGGCAGTGCGAGGTAAAAGAGTCTGTTGGCCTGGCCGTTCTCGTGGGTCTCGAGTTTTCGGTTCAACTCGACAAAGCCCTCGTCGCTGTCGTATGCCCCGGCCACGTAGTGGTTCAACCGCCAGAACTCCTCGTACTTCGCCTCCTCGCCTGGCTTCACTTTCATGTAAGGCTCGCACTTTGCACGCAGCGATTCCACCGTCAAGCTGCTCCGGGCGTAGCCGTAGAACGTCGTCGCCTGCGGCAGTAAGTTGTCCCGGAACAACCACCATAGCGTCGGGTAGATCTTCTTTTTTGCTAAATCGCCCTGTGGATTTTGTTGCGTATATATGTCAGTTATTTTATTGATTTTAATTCAAATTTTGTATGTGTTTTTTTTTACAGATATTTTAACACTTTCTCTGCTACATGACTCGTCGTTTTCGTCTTCTATACTGCAATAGGATATTCATATATTTAAAATAAAAGAAAAATCGTGTTTTTGAGATTTTGAAGGAGGTGTGAAAGCCAATTAAAAATTCAAATTTCGCGCCACAAAATAGCAGACGAAAATACAACTAATTTATTTATAACTATTATTAAAAACAAAATTATGAAAATAATTATAATAATATGTCGTCGAGAAAACCTTGAAAAATACAATTTGTTTATATTTTTCAAAGTTTTCTCGATGATATATTGTTATAATAACTTGAAACTTAATTGTAAAATGATATAGATAACTACATAACGGAGGGCAACTAACTCCTGCTTTTTCGTAAATTTGTTTTTATTAATTGTTATAAGTAAATTAGTTGTATTTTCGTCTGCTATTTGCGGCGCGAAATTTGAATTTTTAATTGGTTTTCAGATCTAATTGTTAAAAAATTTTGAATGTCGTAGAAGGGAAAGTATTAATATAAATGATTATTCAAAAAAAAAAAAAAAAATTACAAGCGTAAAAATAGAAATTTTATTTGCTGAATATATGTCAAGAATTTTTTGGAGAAATTAATTTTTTTAATAAGTAGATGTAAATAATACTTACGGAAGCGCCGAGGGTGACGAATACGTGAGGAATTAGAATGTCAAAGTGCGTCCCCTCGAGATGGTCCATTTCCTCGGATTTTAGGGACTGCCTTATGTACACCAGGCTCTCCTCAGTTGAGGTTCCTGTTAAAAATTATTGTACGTTGTAAATGTTAATTGTTTACATCTTCATAAATTATACTGTTTTAAATGTTTCTTGCAAATGGCAGTAGAAATGATGTAGAAACGATGACTTGTGTTTTTATTTAACTCAAGTTTAGTAATAACTTTTTTTTAAATTGATATGAATTTCTTTGTTGTAACTTTATCTACAAAATTAGTCTTCAATTAGTGTATAATTAGTACATAATAATTGTGCTATTAATTCATTTAGTATAATTATTTCTGACGTTATCTTCTAATTTACTTAGCAAATACTATGCAAATAACTATATGAATTTTTTAATTTCATTAAAAATTTATGACAAAAAATAAAAATTCTTTTTTTATAATTTCATAGAATCAAAAGTTAATTTGGCCAGTGCAAAAAGAAAATGATGTCATTTAATGTGGGTACTTCTATCAGAGATTATGTTGATTTTTACGATTTGTATTGAATTGAACTCTCTACTGTCACATGTGGCGAGCATTATACACGTGTTTGCGTGAGTTGAAAAGTCACACCGGAGATACAGTATTTCAATGTTTAGAATTTAATCGCGTGCTACGAGAATCACGATCGTTTCGTATTATAACACGTGACGAATATTCAAGTGTAAGCAAATCAGGAGTAAGATAATTTTGTAAAAAACGTTCATCATCCGAGCACGATTTTTTGCTTATGCAGGTCGATGATTTTTAATCGTAAAATTTCTCCACTAATGAAATCATTTTAAAAAATGATTTAAAAATTTATAGCTTCTTAAAATTAAAAATTGCAGCACATTAAAAATCGGACCATAATTTCTGCGGCTCACGATGTATGACTTGAGTCCATTTTTTTATAGGTATTAAAGGGGTTAATTATCACTGTATTACACATAAATAAAGTATAAATTTCGATTGTAAAGATAAAAAAAGCGACTATTGGAAAATACGAAAAATAAATTTAGGTCTTTTCCTCTAAACCAAAAAATTATTAAAAAAATGTTTATTGCAATGAAAGACAGAATTTTAATTTATATTGATATCAAAATTCTTCATGTTTCACTCAAAATTGGAATTGAAGGTGGTAATGTACATATTGATTTACTAAATAATGTATCCGTGAAGTACAAGGTTTCGACATTAACAGACGCTAAATTGACAAATCAACGTGAGGTAACTTCGGGAAAAATGCTACTTTGGCCATTCACCTACCACACACGCTTTTTACTCAAACGTTAATTATATTAAATTGTTTTGAAAAGGTTCTATCATTTAAAGAGATTACATATAAGGCGATGAGTACACGTCACTGTTTAAACAGCGCATATATAATTATTTGAATAACAAACAATAATTATCTGATGTTGTAATTAGGCCTAGTTGTAATTAAGCGATTAGACATATCAATAAAACGTAAGATAAAATTGCGAATATTAATATCGATTATAATAGTACGAAATAAAAGCAGCTTCACTCTCAACTACATTGAAGATAATTTATTAAATAACCTATAACAGATAAAAATATTTTTTTCACGTCTAAATGCAAGTAAAAACACTCAGTCATACATAATAATAGCTGCATTTTGCAGATAACACCGCACTATTTAAAATAGCGCAGCAGCGTTTTCTGCTTTCAAGTCAAAGACAATAAAGGAAAAATTTAAAACCTAAGTTGATTGCACACATTTTTTGGGTATATCTCAATTTTTGTTTACTGGACCGTCCGCACGTAACCCCCTCAAAAACCCTCGAAAGGGACTATGATATTAATCGATAATTCGCACTCACTCAGTACAGCCTGATGATTGGAATTCATGGTGCTGCTGGCACCGTATCCGTTCACGCGACTCATGTCGGAGGCCGCGGTAATAATTAAATATAGTCGTCGGAGTTGAGCACAAAAAATTTCCTGACAACAGCGTATGAATGCGAGGATCGTGTGTCCCGTCGACGAGGGACTTCGCGCCACTACTGACCAGCCCGGCGAAAGATCAGGACTGCCTGTGGCTCGAGTATCGCGTGAGCGCACGCGCCCCGCCAGCCGCGAGCTCGACACGTGCTTGGCACCCGCGGATTTTTCCGACGATGAATTTGTTTTTTCGGTATCTCCAGTTTACGCGTTTTAATTTTGCGTGTCTACTCGGCGAGGCTTATAAATTCATGACAATTTTATTTTACACAAGGAAACGTTTGTTTTACAGAAGAACGATGAGGTGGGACTGGAAGATATACGCGTACAAGTGTGAATTTATGAAGGTGATTCAGTATGGATTCCAATAAATCAAACGGTAGGTAGTGGCTTTAGGAATCTGTGGGAGGGGACCAAAGCGGCAGCACGTGTTCGCGTGAGAGAAGAGAATAGTGCGCAGGCGCATTGAAAGATGAGACCAGGTGTTCCGAGTTTACCGGAACTGCTGCCGTCGCTCGGCACCGATCTGCTCATTATCAAGGGTCTATGCGAAGGCTGGGAGATATCGCGCGGTAGCATGAATTGTTCTTTTAATCTCATGCTTTTTTTATCTATGTATAGTCTCATTTTTTCTGACGTATTGGTATATTACAAAAAGTAGCGCACAATTCCCCGATAAAAAAAATGCAACTGGGTAATGGATAGATTTTAGCTTGATTTCAATGGATGTCCCAGTCGAATTTTCATTTTTTCTGTTTATAATATTATTATTTAGTTATTATTAGCTGAAAATCCCTTAAAATGCATTTGGAAGCCATTCCATCCCAGCTGGATCCGCTGAATTTTCCGACTGGATTAAATTCAAAAATATAATACGAATTTTGGAATGTATATATATATTATTTTTTAATGATGTATTGATTGATTTGATAAAACCTATAACTATTTAACCTTTGAATTTGAGAAAAATGCAATTAGACTTACTACTTTTTTTAATCCTATTTTAGAAGGTGCCAGTTATTAGCATTCCCTAATTTACGTGGACTGCAATTTCAGCTGCTTGAAATTATACATTGGACTGATTTGCGAATATAAGAAAGCGAATTCAATTTCAGTTATTATTACACAATCAAGGAACCTCGAGCCGTCATTAAAAATTACGAGGTAAGCCAAAAAATGTTGCAAGCTTAATTGAGCAATTTAGAAAAACTGTGCCATTGCTCAGCAAGTTTTTAATTGTTTTACTCTCGACTCGACGAAAGAACTGCGTGAAAAGGATTCGGATCACTGTTTCTAATTACGTTTTTATACTTTATGCATTATTTTATTTTATTTCATTTTACTAGAAAGAAAACCCGCCCTACGCTCTATCGAAGCAGCATATATTTACGATTAGTACATTTTCAACTATTATGTTATGAGAAAAATTTTTTTATCCTACGGGATAAAGAAAGGATTTATAGATTCTTTGCAGAATACATTAATTTTCTTTGTTTTTCAAATTTTCATGTAACTAAAGTATTTAAACAATGCACTAAAAAAATTTACATACACAGAATTGGATTTCCCTTTTATTCGAGGATTAAATTATGGGATATTGAGTGGAAAAGTATGCATTTTACTTTAAGAATAGAACAAACACTTAACGAAGAATTATTCACATACGTGCAGATAAGCACGCGATTAACATCGCGCGATCGAACGTTTATAAGATCGGAAATTCGGCCGTAAAAAGGTCACTGGCAAGGAGAATTAGATGCACACGTAAAAATTATGCATCACTGAACATTGTAAACGTTCATTGATGTCGGAGACATGAAATATTTATACCCTTTCGTTGAACCGTTCGTGACGCACTAGTTGTTGCCGCGCGATCGAGTAAATGGTCAATTTTTTTCCAACTAGAAAAAGTAATGTCGACGTCAGATTTTTTTTAGTGAAGTTCTATAGCACATGCATAATAGAACCTCATGCAGTACATACTTTCATAGTATACATGCATTAAAATGTTTGTTTTTATTAAAAAAAGAAAAAGAAAAAAGGAAAAAAAAGACGAGTAATGATTACGATGCATAATTATTTTACAATTTTATGTGACCTCTATGTGGCTTATCTTATACAAATCTAAAAAAAATAGTAAATAAGTTAATCTGAAATAGTTAATAAACACTATAAAAAAAATAATTAAAAAGTCAAAAAGAAGAAAAAAGGTAATAATGATAATTCTTATACTATTATTTTGTGCTGATTATGAAGATGATAAGATTTTCTTGCTAGATTAATGTTTCTTGATATTATTACGTAAAGACGCTATCGAGAGCTTAAGTACAAGTTTGATTTAATATGACGATTGGAGTCCGACTGTCCGGCGTAGTGCTTCCGGAAACAGTGCGTTAGCTGCACAAAACTTTTGCTAATGCTTACAGGATTTTATTTCGGGCAATAAATATTTCACGATTATTTATTTATTTATTTCAGATTAAACGGGTTTTAAAAGATCATAGCAATATAAATAATACAAAAGAAATTAACTAAAAAAAAAGAAACAAAAATTTTAACAGATAAACTATGAAGGAGCGTAGCGCAGTTTTAAACGTTCCAATATAGGATCAGAATTATCACTAAAATATTCATTTTTCTACAATGAAAATACAATATAAAAGATCTAATTTATACGATATTAAGCGTACAGTGCGATAGAGACCGCATTTATATGCGATGAAAAATTTTAATGGTTCACTATATACCAGACGTTATTATAACATAATTATGATATATTTTATATGTACTATTATTACATCTAGAAATACACGTGATAGCAGTTATTTGAATACGAGTATATTTCTTTTTTTAGAATGAAAGTGCGTGTTACGGAAATATTTAAGGAAACAAGAATCCGAAAATAGGCATCGTACGAGGTGCTAGCGATGAATTATTGAACAATTCACGTGGACGTGGAATGGGAATTTAAATGGATTTTTTTACTCCAGGTAACTATCCAAGTATTTGCAAAAAAATTTGTGTAATTTTCGATCGCGTGATTTTTCAATAATGAATGAAGAATAATGAATTCCGTGCAACGTGATCTTCTCATATCTTTAAGAAAAAGTGCAACTTGTGAGCACTAATTTTAATAATAATTTTTTTTTTAATATTATTATATCGAACAATTATTTTTTATGCAGATAAAACATGAATAACTTCCAACCGAAAAGCGAACGGAATGAATTACCTTAGAGTATAAAACAGATTCATAGTTTCATTAAACTTTTAATGACAAATTATAAAAATTAAATGATTTTGTTAATAAATTCACATCAATTTCATGAAAAGTTCAAGTATTTAGAAATATTAAAATGTCATCATAAAGAAAATCACGATGAAAATTGTAGCAGAATATTTGAATAAGGATTTTACTAAAATTCCTTAACTTTTCAAAATATATACGGAGATAAAAGATCTTCTAAAAATTTTGAATAGTCAATTTAATGTTCTCACAGTAAAATTCATTATAGCTTACTGTATAAATTTAACAATATTTATTTGCTATAAAAATAATTGGAATTTTTTCAATCAAGTTTAAGTTTGCAATTACATAAAATTTATTATTGTAATTTGCAATAGAACTTTCCTCTCACTGCAGTTGAATGATTCTTACATGGAGAAATAGTCTCTGTGAAAAATTGTAAACGAATGTAAAAATTTTAATGTATCGATAGACTGACATTATCCGAAATATTTAATTATTTTTGCAAAATATATAATAGATCTTTTCAAAATTTACTGTACTAATTCAATTGAGCTGAACAGTTCTATGAAATTTTACCAGAAAATATTGAAATTTTTCCAATAAGGTCAGCCTCTGATAAGATTTACCTTAACTATCAGAATTTTTCTCCACGTCCAAATAATTTTACACAAATTACTATAAAAAATCATTTAAAAAAATTGTTTTCCAATTAACATATTTTAATTACCTTCTCATCTTTCACAAAATACCATCCCCAACTTCTTACGTTCTTCATAAAAGATTTATCCACCAATCAAATTGATTGCAAATTTTTCACATTAAAATATCTTACTTCAGTAAATTACCTAAATCTTATCTATTTAAAAACAACAAAAAATCTCGGTGCAGGGGCTGCTTCTCCCGGTTGACCGCGAAGCCCAATGGAGGAAAATTAGCTGGAAAGTCCGGTGGCCAATCGAGCCTCGCGAACCTCACTATCAGGTGATGCAGCAGGGTCTGCACTTCATCGTGATTCTTTGGAGACTGGACGGCATGTGCAGCGCAACGTTCCCGCGCCCGCCAAGCTGACCGAACTCCTGTCGCGGTGACCAGTTTTTCCTTCTGACCCGCGAATCCTATCCACGCGAAAACCCCCCGGGCTTCCGTCGCCTCTTCCTCTCGAGCGTTTCCCGCGGCATGCACCGCGGGGTAGGGATAATTAATACTTTTTTTTCTGCGATGGATGCAGGCGCGCGATCGAGCTCACGTGTATGCTGGCAGCTACCGATTTTACTGGGATCGGATTGTTCATCAATTTTTTTAGCGAACATTTTTTGTATATATAAGTGACCGGTAAATGCGCAATTTGTGTTTTAATACGCTCTAAACTCTAAAGAGTAAAATCCGGACAAAATTTGAGTAAAACGTCAATTTTTTACTTTTGAAAGAATAATACACGCACACTGAGAGAAAAATTTGGTGATTTCAAGTAAATATTTATTTCAATAGTACTTGTTAAATATATCCTTGAATCGAGTAATTATTTATTAACAAGTACTTATTAACAAGTAATTATTTTTAACAAGTACTGTTGAAGTAAATATTTACTTAAAATTACTAAATTTTTTTTCAGTGCAGGTATTACCAGTTATAGATATTAATTTATTGATTTTTTACTCTTTTGGTGAATAAATTGTATGATTTTTACTTCAAAAAGAGTAACAACTTTCTGTAAAACTATCGAAAAGAGCTATTTGAGATATTTACTCTTTTGGTAAAGATTAAAATAAAACTTCTGTAGATCTAACATAAAATCTTATTGAATTCTCCTTACAAAATTATTTATTCATTGTATAATTTTAAATGAAAAAAGAAACTTTCGAATCTTCATGTTCAGTTTTCGACGGAGCAGTAGAAATGTTATGCTATAGATATAACGTATGTAAATCGCTGCGACTAAAAATTCTTTTCTAAGCTATTATACTTACAGCGTAACTACCGATGTCGTCATTTTTGGCTTGTCATTCAAGCAACCACTGATCTTTGCAAAGTATCTTTATGCAAATTTTTTTAGTTTAATTGTATCTCAGCTTTAAATATTCTAAATGCTTCTGTGAATTGTTCATTCATACAAAATACAATAAAATTTGTAAATTCTAATAAAAATTTTGGTATCATTTAACGAAATAATCGTTTTTCTAATTGTATAAATTAATTGAATACAATTACAATAAGTAAATCCTATAAATATTGTAGACGATATAAAATCTGACAATTTTATAATGAGTATAATATAAAAAAATGTTAGAAATTACAATATTGCAAGTCACTTTGACATTGACTTTGAAACTACCTCGTACGTTCTATATTGTTAATCTGACATAAGAGATGGTCTTTTGCATATGTACACAGAAATTCTCATATAAAAAGTCCACACTATAGTATAGAATTTGATTTTCAATGCACTAGCAGAAACTTATTTGCTTAAATATGAAATAAAAATAAAAATGATCAAATAAAATTGATTCAAAAAATTCCGATTTAATGACAAATGTCTTTCCTTAAGTCAAATTAGAAATATAAGTAAAAAAAATAACTTTCAGGACCTTAGCATAATATTTTTGAGAGTTAGGCTCTAATTTTAGATTTATTTTAGGTTTCTTCATCATTCTGGCTTGCTAAAACCACGATCATAGTTTCAACAAAATCTGTGATCCGGATCTCAAACAGTCTCCTATAGTTAGTCAACTTCAGGATAATCGATCCAAGCAATTACAGTTAACTAATTCACGATTACGTCGTAAATTACATCTCCATTCAATCCATCCATTCAGCAACTTAGATAACTACTTTTAAAAACATTGGACAAAACAATTAAATGCCAATTTAAAATAATGCAATAGATACTTTAAAAAGAACCCAAAGCAACCCTATTGAAAAATCTCACGTGAGATCTCACCTGAAATTTTTCAATAGTAGGGGTAACCAATACGAAATCGCCAAAATCTCCCCAGGTATAGATTTCATTCGCTCAATTGTATATTTGTTTACTTGGCGAGTAAGCGCGAAAACACGTGGGATTATTTGCCGGCGTGCCGATATCTATAGTTGAAAGTAGAATTGTCCGATCGCGCATGTAAGGCGCTTAATTAAATGCGAGAAGCGCGGCCGGTCGATGCGGGGATTGCGCAAGACAGTCGCTATTAGGTATCCACGTTTATCGCCATGGCCGTGAACCACATATTTTCATGTCGCGAAAGACTTTTTTTTTCATTGCGTTGAGCTCGGTGAGCTCGGCAGGTCGAGTGCACTGCAGCTTGCCATCGAACCTTTTTTTTCGGTGTAAAAAAGTAATGATAATGACATAAAATCGAGATTGAGTGTAAATATCGCAAAAGAATCGATCGTAGACACTCGCATAGTCGTAAGATCTATGTGATTTTGTTTATTTTGAAGTGATCGATTATAATTACAATTGCTACGTTTCGTTACGCTTTAGGAAGCAATAGTTATAGGCTTGTTGCTAAAATTTAAATAGAATTTTGTTTTTTCCTTATGGACATAGTATGATATTAATGATTTTAAAATCGATTTTAATATTGTATTTACTGAATTGTCAGTAGTTGCTACATAAATTTTATTTTTGTAAATAAAAAAAGTATAAAGCATTTTGATTATCATTAGCATTCTGCGGTCGGTTAAGGATGTATGAAGCATATTAGAAAAATTGCATGTTCAATAATAGAAACAATAAGAGAAAAAATATATAGTGTAAATAATTAAACAAAAAAAGCAACTTTTGTTATTCAATTTATTATGCACATTTTTTTTGACTTTCATTCATTAAATTTTTCTATAATATTTTCTCTTATTTCATACGAAGTACGCCAAAAGGTTCGATCTCATAAAATAGATAAAATAATAATAATAGTTTTGCCAAAAAATTTGACCTGATAAAAAATTAATATTTTTTGTAATTATTTTTTACGGTACGCCGAAAAATTCTACTTGATTAAAAAAAAAAAAGAAACAGAAAATACTCATACGAAACGTGCACAGCATATCATACGAAAATTGCATTATCACGTGTATCGTGCGATTAGCCGGCATGACGCATGGCGTGACGAATCGTGACATAATAATGAGAAACATAAGTTTCCTACTCGCAAATTTTTTATCTTTTATCTGTTGTTGTAATTTTTTTTTTCATCACTTCTTAAACGCTCGGATCATCGACAATCAATACTAAAACTAATGTAAAGAGAAAGTATAAGAATTAAATAACATTTAAAAATGTCAAATTTTGTTATTTTCTTGGAATTTGCTTATGAACCTATATAAATAAATGTAATGACTCTGTTTTAAAAATGATTATTGCACCACTATGATTCTGTGTACGCTCTTGAAAATTTTTTGTACGTACTTATAGATTTTCTTTGTTCTATTGCACCAACTGTACTGTCATTTCATTCAAGGTCCCTTTCTACTTGACTTTAATTGCAGGATTTATGAGAAATGATGACAAGGTCACAAGGAGTGGTGTAAATAATTTAAAAAATCATAATTTTAAGCCGAATTTACCTACAAATACTGTTTATGTGATCGCTCTCATTGAAAAGTAAAATAATTTAAAAAAAAAAAATCATTAATAAGATGTCGGTAATGAAAGAAATCTTAATTCTTCTCGATTTAGTTTGAAAAAGTTTTTCTTTTTTATCGATTCTAGTATAACATTGAGCTCGGAGATTTCTCTTATTTTTCTTTTAAAATAAGATGAGATTTTTCTCTCCAAACTCCACGTTGATATTGAACGGTTCTGACGCGTTAGTACGCCGATAATTTTCATTTCCGCGCTCTTATCTCAATCAAGTGTAGAGCGCCAAACAATTTGGAAGTTAATCACGAGTACATTTCAATTTCATCGCGTCTTCGTTTTCATCATTTTTTTGTACTACCTTCTATTTTATTAAAATTGAACAAAATTTTTAATATTTATCCCTCAAAATTAAAACGCATGTACTAAATGAACTGTGTAATAATATAAATATTAAAAAAAAAAATAAATAAATAATTTGAAATTATATACTCACTGCGACTCATGTTGGCCATTGTGAAGATTTCCTTTTAATATAAATTCTAGCTTCTTTGCTATCAGCTTCTTTGGATGAGATTATCCTCTTTGACAAGAAAATCTTGCTTCCGATCTATACTATGAGAAAATGATAATCAGTTGTACTTGTGTATAATAGCATGATTTTTTTCGCAGAAATATTTATCCTATTTTTTACAGAATAGTTGTTAAGTAAATTGAGCTTTGAAGAACATTCTTGAATCTAGTATAATTCTGATATTTTTCAGCGGTTCGATCTGTTTTATAAATAAAAATTTTAAATAATTTTGTACTTCAGTACAAAAACGTATAAAACACACTCAGATTAGAATCACATCTGAAACAAATCATTCGAAGTACATGACAGAAAATTATAATTTTTCATACAACGAGAATCTCCAGCGACATCGTTTACATATATTCATAATTATACTCAATTACAATTGCAGCATTCTTTTGATCGTTGCACGCGGTAAACAGGCTTAAATTACATCAAGTACTATTATAAGAATTACGACAAATTAAAATGTTTATAAAGAACACTGTATTTTATTTTGTACTCAACACTGAATTTTATAGTTTAATAGTAAAACCGTAGTAGTGTCAATTCAAATAAAACTTAACTTATTTATTTATTTATTTAAATCATTAAACGGACTGAACAGCTAAATATAAATTAAAAAAAAAAAAATAAAACTAAAACTAATTTGTTTACATAATAAAACTAAAATTTAGTAGTCATTTACTATTATCCAAATTTACATATTCAATAGGATTGCTCACCTCTATGTATCAGTAGTAACAGTAGTAGATGTGGGAAGCCTCACAGCTGACCGAGTAAGTAGTCGAGCGTCTGGCGCAGCGCCGGCGTTTCTACTGACTTATACTGACCGAAGTCCCGTATACACAGCCCTTTCTTCAGACTTGGAGTCGGCCGACTGACGCATGCTCTATTCTGGATTCTTTCAAGTCTTTTTTGCTGCACCTCGTCCAGTGATTCCTCTGCTGTAGACGCTTTCTCCCCTTTTCAAATCCGAGCAATGCGTTCTCTTTTTAAACGAACCGATGATTCTTTGTTGGCACGATTGACAATTATAGACGTCGGTGAAAGGGACGAAGTTTTATTTGTAGATAGTCGATGTAGGCGTGAGTTTTAACGTGTAAGGCAAATTTTTTGCGATGATTTACGATGAATTGTGGAACTCTGTTTCTCGTCTCATTCTTAGCGCACGAACTTCGTATATATAAATGAATGCGCCGTGCGGTCGGGCATCAGTTTTCTTACGTGTGCCGCCATCCGACGACGATTTACTGAAATGTACAGAGGAAATATGGCGAAGTGATGGTTTAGCACTTTAGCAGACGCTTTCGGTGTGTGCGAGAAGCGAGAACTGCGAGAGTAAAAAAACCGGAGATTTTTCTGAATATAAAGAAAAAAAATAGTCTTATTTGTTTCTTAGAGAAGATAATATAATGTAAGTATTTTATTGATTACTTTTGTAGCTTTTGTTCTTATCATTTTATTTGCGTTTGTTGCATTCTAAAAATATATAAACATAACCTTACGTTTGCATAGATTATTATTCAATATCAGATGTAATTCTTTTAAACGAAAAGAAATGTTTCACGGTACATAGTATTTAATAAAATTTAATATTTAATTATTTAAGAAAATGAGGATAACAAATTTACTCGCGGCTTGGCATACACCAAACATGGGCAGGACGCCTCAGCCAGTTAATAAAGTGCCTTTCCAAGAGATTATGCCTTTAAAATTGAAGAACAGAGTATCTGGGAAATTTGATAAAGCGAAAGGTAAAAACAGTTTTTCCAATAATATTATATTTGATAAACATTGTACGAAAGAGAAAATACTAAATAAAGTTATGTTATTTCTAGAGGGAGGTTGCTTACACGAAATGTCATTGGTTATTGTATGTTTGCAACAAAATGAATATGAAAATAAACTTTGTCAAAAACAGGTGGACTTGTTCAATAACTGTTACAAAAAATATCTAGTTGACAGAAGTGCATCAAAAGAGGCTCAACGAAAAGGTCTTTTAGTACCTGGGGAGAAATATCTTACGCATAAGCAAAT
Organism: Sycophila texana; assembly: GCA_035582955.1. Lineage (NCBI taxonomy): Eukaryota > Metazoa > Arthropoda > Insecta > Hymenoptera > Eurytomidae > Sycophila > Sycophila texana. Next base: position 366,171 of record JAWWEN010000020.1, read on the forward strand.
TAAAAAAATGTTTAGGAAGTATCCAATTGTATAAAAAATGTCCTATAGTTTAATAAATAATTTTATCATTAAATTTTTTTGAATTTTTTGATTCCATGTTTACTAAAACCTCCAAAATCTTTTTGTTAAAAAAGTACAAAAAAATTTTAATAAAATTTTTATTAATAAAACAGTATATATTTTAGCATTTCGTGATTCAGAATGTTTTTAAATAAATAGGCGTACTTTTAAAAATACTCCTTACAGCACACTATACACGATGGGTCGCTGATCAATTCTGTTAAAATTTCAAATAATCTTTCGATTCGTATCTCACAATGCTGATTCCCCTGTTTCAAAAATATAAAAGTCTCCATTATTTATAGTTCATCTGCAGCTTCAATGACCAAGGAACAAGATTCTTCACTTCTTCATAACTTGAATAACATCTTCATCATGCATAACATGTTGTAAACCTACCCTTTGTGGTGAATACTTTGTACTGGTACCCTATGAATTTGAATTAGATTTATAATTAAAGATTTAAATATGAGATACGTACCCACAGTTGAAACTACATACCCAAACAAGAGCATATTTAAATTGTGCTGCTAATGTGCGATGAATTGCATGACAAACGTGTTCAACCGTTACACCTTTCCTCAAAATTAAACCATCGTCAAAGTCGGGTGGCTGACCTGGTTTTTTTGTGTATACTCTTATTAAAGATAGATATTCCCAAAGAGTTTCTAATAAATAGTCCAAATTTAATTTCATGTTACAACTGAAATAAAAAAAAAAGGATTAATGAATAATAAATTTTATTATATTTAGAGTATTAAATCTGATGATTACCTGACTACAATACTATTAGACTGCCTTGCAATCCTATCAACTTCCTCAATTGAGATTTGATCGATTTTATTGTAAACATAAAGACATGGCAGGTATACTCTATTGGCATTAATGACATCAATTAATTCATCTGCACTGCAGTCTTCTCTAAACAGTACTTCAGCATTGAATATTTTATATTCGTGCAAGATCATTTGGACTAATTTTTCATCCACTTTTGTCAAGATACAAGTTGAGTTGAATGATAGTCCACCACCTTTTTTGATTTTGAAGTATATGTTAGGTTTCCTTTTATTTAATCGAATACCTACAGACTCTAACTCCTTTTCTAATAGTTGTCTTTGTACATCTTGTTTTGTTGCATCCAACATCATTAAAATTAAATCAGCAGTTCTTGCTACAGCTATGACTTGTCTACCTCGACCTTTACCCTAAAGTGATATTAAAATAGTTAAAAATTTTAATACATTTGAATATTAATAAAGATTATTTATATATATACCTGAGCGGCTCCTTCAATGATTCCAGGCAAATCAAGAAGTTGGATGTTAGCACCTTTGTATTCGATTACACCCGGAATACATGTAAGAGTAGTAAATTCATAAGAAGCTGCTTCTGATTCTGTGTGAGTTAATGTACTGAGTAGCGTAGACTTTCCTACGGATGGGAAACCAATTAAAGCAACTCGTGCATCTCCAGACTTTAGCACATCAAAACCTTCTCCCTTTTCAGATTTTTTCGATGGTTCCAATAACTGTGAACGATATTTTGCTAGTTTCGCTTTCAGTAGACCCAAATGATATTCAGTCGCTGCAGAAAAATACAAAAGTGAAATCAATAACACAATTGTTACCAGTGTAAATATTATTCAAATCGAAACTAACATTGAAATTAAATGAAAATAACGTATGTAATGAGTCAATACATAACCTGCTGATTGCATTTACCTTTGTTTTTTTGAGTCCTAGCAATTTCTTTCTCGATCTCGGATATTTTTTCTAAAATTCCCATTTTGGCTAGGTTTTACGAAACGCCGAAAAAATTCATTTACAAGGGTTTTCACCGAATTCAGAGGCACGGCATTGGATTATAGCCTCTCACCACGGGGACACGGTGTATCAGCATTCAGCCGATAAACCGGATCAGAGTGCGGACTTGCGGAGTGCGGCGGAATCATCATAATAATATGGGAGAGGAACATCTTGCCACTAGAGGTCGTTTTAATTATTTTTTTGAGTGATATCTGATATCCTAATTCCCCAGTTGCAATTTTCGAGTTAATTATTTACCTCTACTTTAAATATTAACGAAATAAAGATTACTATAGTTAATTACTTAATTTGTTCCGTATATGTACTACTAATTTTGCTATATTCACAACATAATAATTGTTAAGAAATTTTGAAATCAAAATTCACGTAAGGATTAATATATTTATTTATTTATTTTTTGGTTATATTAATAAAATTAACAATGTATATAGTACTATACTTTTTTATTTTATGGAATGGGAATTAGCAATAAGCCTATACATATATTAAGTAGAACAACCCGTGCGTAGCCAGCCACCGTATGTACACTTGGTTCCCATTAATTCGCTTGGAACATTTTCAAAATTTTGAAAAGATAAAGTAAAGACAAAATCGTAGCCATTTTTTTAAAATTTTGTAAATGTTCCAAGCGAATTAGTGGGAACCAAGTGTACATTGCATTGACATTGTGTATGTGCAAGTATAAAGTTTTCTTACCCAGAAAACACCAGAGTTCGTAAACAATTTATTATTCTAAAAGGATTCATTATATATACCTCATAATAATGAAATTTTAAAATTACTAAAATTTACATTTATTAACTTTATTTTAATCAATTTTGTAATGTTTTAATAATATATTTATTTATTAACCGTATACCTATAACTTAATCATAATTTTTTCATTTTACTTTTTACTAACATTTCACCGAACAAATTAAAACTGAATTCATTAAAATTCATTAACAATCAATTAATAAAAATATGAGAAAAAAAACGTATCGAATATATAAACAAAGAGACAAATTGTTGCGAATTTCATAAAATTCAGACTCGCAGTCAGCGCGACAGTCACGTTACAGTTCCAGCGGGTCGTCAGCGTCGCGTCGCTCACGAATAGTGGCGGCGGCGCGGCCTGCACCCGGGTCGACGAAGCCTGGCAACGTCACAGAGAGACGAGACCGGTGGCGGCTCTGCGCGCGGGGGTGGGAGTGCCCGAGCACCTTCGGCGGGGGGAGCGCGAGTGCCGCGGCGGGAGGCGAGCTTTTCGCTCGGCAGTAGAGTGTCGAGCTCTCGCGAGCGAGCGATATGAAGCCAGCAGCCCGCGGCCCCTGTTCTCCTCGCCGCGCCACGCCGACCGCTCGCTGCTCCTAACACTGACATCGACCGGCCGATCGACCGCGCGGACGGGGCCGACTCTCGGATTCGACAATAACTGACAGAGAAAAAAAATAAATATTATTTATCGAGAAAATAAATTGAACGTCGCGCGGATGCGTATGTACATGTAGTGGTATATACACGCACATATACCTGCGCGTCCGGGCGTCGAACGCGTACGCGCATACACACACATAGAGAGATATATATATATATCGATCTCTCCGCGCGCCACCCCGCATCGTCGGCGGATTTTCGGGGTCCGAGGGGGTGGGAGGGCGCACGGGCTGCACAAGTGGATGTGGGGGTGGTCAGTGCTCGCGGGCCCCGCGGCAGTGGCAGTGCAGTGTGCTCGTGTTGGTGGTGTGATATGAGGCCGGCCCGCCGCCGCTGCTGCTCGGGCGAGCGACGCTCTTGAGGGGACGCAGGACTGGCCCGACCGAGCGGGGGGTGGTGTACGTCACTGAGGAATAATGTTGAAGTTCGGCAGCAAGAGCGACGTTACGGTGGTGCATCGCGCCACTATTCGACTGCTCGACGACGCCGAGATCATACATTGCGACTTTCAGGTACGTTCCTGGATCGCCACGATGTAACACTTCGCGGGGGTGTTTTTTTCCGGAATCTTTTTTTTTTTGTAGATGTGGTGTTAAGGGGGGAGGGTTGCCAAGGAGTCGACGCTCTACGACGACGGGGGGTGCGGGACTGCTTTTCTGGCTGGCGATTGTTGATGGTGAAAGGGTTGCTCGCTATTATTCGCGGAGAAATTTTCTTGGAAGAGACGTGATTGATGGTGGAATAATGAATACCTTTTTTTTTGGAGCTGCGATGGTTCATTTGTGTTTTTTTGTTTAATTTGTTATTATGGTGCCGCGTGGGGTTTTTAAATTATTTATTTTTTTTATATATTCATTTGATATTTTGGTTTTACGAAAAAATGCATGAATTCTATTTATTTATTATTACTGAAATCACGAAAGAACCAACTGGTTTTTGCAAATGTGTTTTAGAATATTTACGAATTATTTTTAAAATAAAATAATAAATATAATGTTCTTTAAAAAAATAGGGAATAGTAATGTATACAGTCTTCTACGAAAAAAAGTCGAGCAAGCTTTTAGAAAATTTGAAATTCTACCCGCTTTCAAATGAATGTAGATAAAATATTGATTATACTATCGTGTAAAACGAAATTTCCGTATAACACATAAATTTCTGTATACTCGAGTGTACGCTTCAATGCCTCATAATTTATTTCCATTTCAAGAGTCGCATAAAGAAAATAATCAAATATTAAAATAAATAAAAAGTTCACGAGTTTCAACAGCAATCGTGATTTGATATTGATTTAAAGTGTACATATCATACATAGGCATTTGCATGAATCAGTGTGGAGAGTTTAGGGAGTAAAGCCAGTCAGTATCACCAAAAATGACCTCATTTTATGAACAGTAGTTTCAACGCTGTGCGCACTATTTTATCAAGAATTATCGTTTACTTTGTTTTATGGCAAAAATCAATATATCGTTTTTGCGTTCGCGCAACGATCGAGAATATTGTATAATTATCATGTGCAATGAAATGTTTCAATGGGGCGAAATAATGATTACAATTAAAATCGTTTATAGTTAAAAATTTATATTAAAAAATTTATATTTTAATTATTTTTTTTCAAAAATAACTATTACACAACTTGTTATAGTCAATAAAATAAAATTTTTCGTTCACCACTATATCGTGAAACATCCTCCTTTTATAAAAATTGCCATTCTCTTTAAAAGCGGCTGACAAAAAATGCGGGTATGTGGAAAAAATTCCACAATCTCGAATATATAGTAAGAGAAGATACAAGCACAAATAAGCTTGCTCGGCGAAAAAATGTTGCATTAAAATTTACGCGAGTGTTTACTAAAAGCAAGAAAAAACACGAAAAATTGAGAAAATCTGTATAGAGATTAGCAAATTTTATTACAATCGTATAGCTGTATTATTTTATTATAGAAGAGTTTGTACTCGTTTACTATTAAATAAATAAATAAATAAAAAAAGTAAATAAGTAAAATTGAATATGACGACAGTTAAATTAAATGTAAACTTTCTGGTCATTTTCATCATATAATTTTCTATTGTAAACGGGTGTAAGTAAATCCGTAAGATAATAAAATAAAAAAATAGAAATAAAATATACCTGTCACTGTGCTAATTCTTTTTTATCGAATTTCTCCTTGTTCGAGTGTAGAGACCACAGCAAATTTTAACGCAACATTTTTATTCGCCGCGTCTGTTAAGCAAATAAACGCGAGAAAATATCTCGGATACTTTCTCGCAGGGAGTATACAGTGGGCGCAGGAAAAATTGGTCGGCGCCGCTTTGGGGGGCGTGTGACGAGGACGCGCGTGGCCTCTTTTCCGTGGGCGCACATGGCGCGCTCGTAGTGCGTGCAGCATCGATTTCCCGGCGCCTTTTCTTCGCTTTCGGTCAGCGACGATACCTTCCCCCGTCTTTGGACCGCTCCTCGGGATTAATCAAGCGAGAACGAGCCCAGTCCCGGCGAAAGGGTTATTTTCAGGCCGCGAAGCCGAGTGCCTTTCATTCATGCATTTTCATTGAGGAACATTGATTTTATGCATGAGTAAGCCCCGGGTCTATCGATCGCCGCTGTATTTGCGTCTTCGTAAAATGTTCGGCGCGTCGACAAAGTTCACTTTGACATTTAGATAAGCTCGCTCGGTAGTCTCTTCTACTTTATTTACTTTTTCTAAGCCCAAGGCGATCGCTTTTATTATAGCGCGCTCGAAAATGAAAATGCGACCTCCCTGTATAGGCTACTCTTCGATAGTTTATTTATTTAAACAATTAGACGGGCTAAAAGCCCTTTAAAAAATAACAATAGAAAAGTTAAAACTAAATTAAATAATAAGGGAACTAAAATATTTAGAAGTGTATATTCTTGAAGGCTTTTGTATTTAATATTTAATTTTTTTATTTTGTTTTTTCATTTATTCTATGGGCGAAAGAGCTTTGAAATACAAAATACAAAGATTCAAGATATAATATAAAATTAAAATAATTAAATTAAAAAGTATAATCATTAAAGAACGAAATTATATTAAATAATTTTTATGAACAATATTTATAACGCGCGATTTTCCTATCTGCTTTGTGTGCGTGCTTAGGAAGTTTCCGGTTATTATTTTTGTAACTGTATTCTGTATAATAAAAAGAAAGTGGAGAAAAATATGAAAAAAGTCGGAGAGTCAACAAAAATTTTTCTATTGTCGCCGTTATTTCCGATTTTCTCCGGCTTGTTTCGACAGGCGGTTTATAGGCAAAGTGATGAAACAGCGAATATAAGAGAATGAATAAACATTCGGGGCGTTCGGGGCTATTTTAAAAACTCCTCGGCCGCTCGTATAATTTTTAACCACGTTGCTCTGCACAATCCCGTAATACTGTCCGACAGCCCTTCCTTGAATTTCCGGATTCCCCTGCTTTTATTTTTTTTTGACGGCCGGACATAAAGAGTAATCTTGATGCTTTACGAATGCTCCCCTTTATTGGTTGACAAGCGAATGGGTGGATGGAATTTCGAGGAAAAGTCTGAAATTCTCCTCAATGAGTGTATTTTTGGGCTTGGGTTGAATCTTAATATAAAGATCAAGATTTTCTTTCTCAGATTTTCACATTATACGTTTATTTTGGGTGTAACATTTAATGTAGGACTGCAGATTTGATTGTATATACGGAATATCTGAACTGTCAGTTATAATATTTAATTAAACAAAATAAATTAAATTTATTATTAGTATAATCTTGGCGAAGTCCTTTTTATTTGAGTTAAAACGATTTGTAATTAATTATTTTTAGTTTAAGATTTTAAACTGTTACTTTAATTGCGGAGCTTTTTAGAGTCTGTGCAAGTGTTTTCACTTATATTTCAGAAAGTTCTCAATGAAAGTTTTGATGAGCTCGGCATTTCCGCCGAATTCACGCAATAAATTTGTATTTATGCTCTCAGAAACTCAGATTATTTATTTCGCTTGACTTGACATAAAATCATTAATCGACCAATAATAATTTTAAACATACATTAATGCCTTATGCCATCGTAAATGTAATTCGATGTTTTTCGAACGGTATAAATTCGAAAAATAGTATATTACAAACCTAGGGGGGTAAAATAAGAATTGTCTCAGACCGCATGAAAATTATCACCCGAGGCGAAGCCGAGGGTGACAAACATACCCCCAACAAATAACCCGAGGTGTGTATACTATTTTTTTGCCTAGCGAGGCCGAAATGGCAACCTGCGCAAACGGGCGCCGTGGCGGAAGTTGGCACTTTCGGCCCGCTAGGCAAAAAATTAAATTATAAACTTAAAAAAGTAATTTAAAAAAATCTGTCAAATCCTTATCCATTAAAAAAGCAATTTTCATCGCGCATCACTATGGAGCTTACTTATTTCGCTTGATTTAATGTAAAATTAATAACCGCGATTAATACTAAATTAAAATACTGCTTTAATCCACGACGTAAATGCAAATCGAAAATCTTAAAAAAAAAAATTCGTAAAATCACTCGATCATCCAGCAAAGAAAGCAATTTTCATTGTGTATCGTATATAGGAAAATCACTCAAACCTCGTTACAAGCGCGCGCCAGCCACAAAAAAATGAAAAAAAAATGCGCGCGTCTTTGCGCGCCGGCGAATTTTCCAGCGGATGGGGGGAACGCGCGGTAGAGCAAAAAAAAGCTATGAGAATCCAGAAAAAAAAGAAAGCTCTCAAGCGGCGCTCTATTTTCCTCCCTCGACGCGCCACATCCATGCTTGGCGTATACGTGCGCGTTCCGATCGATTCGTGCGCGCGTTCAAAATTCGTCGCGCGCCACTGACTCCTTCTCGAGCGCCTGCTGCACTTAAAGGAGTTCCCCAGTTCACTTTTAGAAAAATTATGTTTGCCTTTGAAAATGAAACTTTTTTTTCTCCTCGGATGGATGCGGGTATATTTTTAATTTGATGGATTTTTTTTTGTTTTTGATGATTTATCGCCGAGTGGTGATCTTGATGCTGAGCTAATTAAGTGTTAATAAAATTAATGAAAATTTGTTTTGCGGATTTATATTTTAGATTTGTGAAGGATCGATTCGGGGTTAGTCCTTTTAAAACTTCAATTTCTCTTTGCCGCACGGTGGTTTTGCAAACTCGCATTTGATGCGAATTCAATATTCTTCATTTGAGCGACGACAACTAACTTTCGTATAATTTCATTTTTATTGAGGGTTGCTTTATCGATTGGACAATGAAAAAGAAGAAAAACTTTACTGTATTTAAACGAATGTATATATAGGTTGTGGGAACAAAATAAATCATTGGAATCGTTCGTTTACTGTCTATCGATTGGTTCCTTTTTTCTACTTGCCAGCAAGATTGAATTTTTTTCATTTTCCTGCGCATTACATCGAGCGTCAAATGAAAAAGTAAAATTTTTATGCAACAATCAAATTAGCAGCCTTGAAACAATAATAACGTCGATCGATTTTCTTGGAATATTTCCACGGATGAAAAGTGAAAATGCACTGGTACCTCTTTCACAGTCGATAGGCGAGATCCACGATCGATCAAACAGGTTTCACGCGTGGTTACGTGAAAATGAATGAAAAAACTTTCTAAGCGGAAAAAGTGAACGCCTATATGTATATAAACGAGTCTCGCGGTTTATCGGGGAATCGAAATAGCGGGAAATCACGCGAGGTTGAAGGAGCCTTTAAAAGATTTTTCGGAAACGGTTTTATCCGATTGCAAAGTTGAGCGATAAAATTCCTTAAAGGGGCCATTAATATTGAAGGGCTAAAAATGTGTATCAAATCGTCCCCTACAATCTGATTTACGAAGCATTCGGCTTTGTCAAGACGAAGTCACTAAAAGTTTCTTTGAAAAAGATTCGATATTCGATTATATTTATTGTATGATTAAAGATTGAGGACAAACTGATATAAAAGTAAATTTTTTAAGATTAATCGTTCCATAAAAGATAGTTGATCTATTTTTATTCGTGCCCAGTTAAAATTTAATCGAAACGTGCTTAGTTATAGTAACCTCAATTAAAAATGCGGAGTGACATAGTCGAGGTGACTAAATAGATCTGACTGACTATAGACGGTTATAATTCTAATTAGTCTTGAGAAACAGTCGTCTTTGTATTGCCAACGATGGTATTAGAAAAATTAGACTATTGTATCGCGAAAGAAAAAAAAACGTTATATATATTTTTTTTTTCATTTTTTTTTGTCAACAATTTTAGGACTTTTATCCAAATATTCAAGTGGCTCCGAGTACTGTGCTTGACTTTGGCCTGATAAATAAAGGACTTAGCAAACTAAACAGACTGGAGGCTTGCGTAAATTTGCGGGTTCAATACACCGTGTTTAAATAATGCAAAAAGCCACTCGACCCGCGGTCTTATCTGAGCAGGTCGATTTTGTCGGTAATAGGGTGATTTTGGGCTTCCCGATACCAGCTGAGCGCTCTTATCAGGCGCCGTCGACTTCGTCGCACTCACCCCTTTTCGAAGCCCGATTTCGCCTGTATTTTTACGCGCCACAAGCGAGCGCGCCTCACGTAAAAGGGTCGCCTCATCTTCTTTGCAAACGAGTCTGAATTTATGTTGCTGAAAATGCCTCAGCTTAGCCGCGATAATACTCCCTTTAAAATTGATCGACAAAGCGCTGCATAACGATATTTGTTATTATTATTATTATTATTATTATTATTATTATTATTATTATTATTGTTGTTGTTGTTGTTGTTGTTGTTGCTGTTGTTGTTTTTATTATTATTATAAAGTCTGCAACTTCCAATGGGAAGTTGCTGCAGCAAAAAGGCACAACACTACCTTTTGTGTTTTTGAAATATTTCAGTTTTTAGTTTTTGTTTTGTTACAATTAATTAAACTATATAAAGGAGACTTTACAAGTTAAACTTCAAAATTTTGTATATTTATTTAGATATCACATGAATAAATTCTCTTCTCGTATCCTTCTGTCAGATAAAGAATCTGGAATTATGCCGCACCGAAAAAAAATTTGGTAATTTTAAGTAAATTTTCTTTAAAACTAGTTAGATTTAGCTGTTTCAGAAAAAAAAATTACTTGATTCAAAGAAATATTCAACAAGTACTACATTGAAATAAATATTTAATTAAAATTACCAACCTTTTCTCTCAGTGCATTTTACACCGGAAAATCCAGATATATAAATAGGATAATTTATATTGTTTTAAAATGTTCCATTAATCTTTTATATTTTAATGATTAGCCGATCCGGTAACTAGTTAGATTTAGTGCGTAGAGGCACCAAAGCGCAGTAGTGATATACAGTGCCGTCATCCGTTAATGTGTTTGATTCGGTTTGATTCCCCGAGGCATCAATTAATAGAGTTTATCTGTAATTGGTTAACCGAGAAACTCTAGTTTAGTCAAGTTTGAAAGACGATAGGCATGCTATTGTGAAACAGTCGCAGTCTACAATTCTGCGATTGACCCAAATAATAGCCTTTCTTTCAAGTTCAAGCTGACATTATTACATTTTTATTATACAATTAAATAATTATCATTCATAAGCTTTATAAAAATTTTATTTCCATGAAACTATAGATTTTAAGCTCGCTATAGTACTTACTGTAGATAATATATTTATACCACTACCAGTTGTAGTGCAAAGTACAAGTAATTTTAATTTTTTTTTAATTAAAAAAAATTATGCTATTTACTATATCTGTACATCAAAGCGTCACGTACAAAAATTAAAATAGAAAATTTCTCGTTCAAAATTAAAATATACCGTAGTTATGACGTTAATAAAATCTCTCTCGCCTGCCAAGTTTCCAAATTAATTACCATAATTGATAAAACCTCAAGCAGCATCCCTTGGAAATGTATATTATCTTTTATACTTACAAACTCGAAACTTTTATTAACCAAAAAATAAGTGAACGAAATAATTTGTTAATTCGAAATTGCAGTTGTGTGCCTGATTAAATAATAGACTCAAGGCGAGGCACTTCGTAAGAGGCATACTCGGCCGGAGTAATGCAAGCGCAACGCGAGGGGATTCCCAAAAGAAGCGAAAAGAAAAGTAGACTCGACCGTTTCGTCATACAGACTGAGAACTGGCTCCTGTGCGACCCCATGAAACTCACCGCGAGAGTTACGGAAAATTTTGCCGCGCACGCGTCGTGCGTGAGAAAGAGGACCTACCTTCAATTATAATTACACTACGTCGAGCTTTACTTTCAGCCGACGTCCTCTTTACTAAGAAATCCTGTACGTGAGGGAAATTTTCAAAATATTTGTAATAATTAGAAACCGAGGGAAATTTTTTGTAACTTAATTGACAAAAATTACATAAGCTTAGTGTTAGTAAAAATTATAATTAAGTTGGAAACTAGACTGGTAAAAATTATGAACTATCGTGATCGCTTAAGTTGACATAAATATAGGTAGTTGTCATTTCTAAAAATATTTTATAAATTTCACTGGGATATATAGGCTTTTCAGTTGCTGAGTAGCTTTTCACGTTGACCGCTTTATCATGGGCCAAGTTATTTTTGGATGGATTTGTTTTTATTTCAGTGATGTTTTCTTCTGAGGTTTCATCACTGATGTTAGGGTAGTTTGTTCAAAAGATTTATACGCGCAGATCTGGTGATACAAATTTCGAGTATTTTTTTACGGGTAAAAGTTCACTTGATCTTGATTTATATTTATTTTTTGTTATACGATTCAGGAAATTAACAAGTCTTTCTTTTTTAATGGAGTTACATGAAAACTGCTTGTTAAGATTCATGAGAAATTTATTACTACTTGACAGATATTTACATGCTCTTTTTGCTTTCTCACAGATAAAGCCTTGTGTCGCCAAAATTTTTCGATCTTCAGATTTTGACGTAAAAGTACTTATTTAGGTTCAGAAAGGCCAAA
>JAWWEN010000020.1:398857-419073 GCA_035582955.1 Sycophila texana
CAACATTTTCTTTGTGTTGATTCAACATTTCTTCAGGTTGTTCATTTAACTGCCTCTTCTGTTGAATCAACCGAAAATGCTGTTGTCCGTATTTATCGGCGCGAGGCTGTTGTTTCAATAGTATTTTTTTCTCAGTGCAGTGCACCTACGATCACACCTAAAAAGCAACTGATCTGTGCTTTAAATAAATTAAAGAGTATAGCAAATTAGCAATATATCTCCGCACCTCGAGCCAATCAACAGGCGCGAGGGAAAACAGTGGGGTACACTCGGATCCCGGAGCGGATTCATCGACTCGAACGTGCGGGGCAGTCCCTCGCGATAATCGTCGCGGGTGCATTAGTCTCCTCCATTCTCCCGGGCGCTCCGCTCGCTCTAAATCACAGAAGCCGCGAGCAGAAGGCGGGCCGCGTCAAAGACACGAACTCCCCTCGTATAATTCCAGTCTGCAATATTCGCCCCGCTAATCGAGTGCGCGCACGGTCAGAGGCGCTTTAGCCGGATGCTCCGAACTTCCGCGCCCCCGTGATCGATATTACCCGCTCGCTCGAATGCACCGCGGGGGCGTGCGGACGCTGACCTACGAGCTTCTTTCGGCGGCTTTGTTGAACGACGCCGGGGATGGATGGGGAGCCTTTTTTACGAGCTACTTTATTTTGTCCGCTAATTTTTTTTACCTTAAGCGCGCGTTTATTTTATTTTGTTTTTTAGTGCGGACGCGAATGGTAGGCCGCTGAATAGGGGGGAAAGCTAACGAGCTTTTTGAGTATTTATTAAGCTCAATGAGTAGGTGTGTTCTTTATTTGTGTATTTATAAGATTTTTCCAGGCATTTTAATATAAAAGTGAATAATGTTTCTCAGTAAATCACACGGAGATAAACGTATTTATTTATATTTACTTATTGAAACTTAATCTTAATCTGGATATAGATCTCTTCAATTGTACAAAAGTTCTACAATGTGTTCTTACTGCGGGTATACGGTTTAAACTAATTGATGATTATAAATATTTATAATTTATTGTAAAAATTACTGTTTTCTTTTTGTAAACGTTGCTTATTTGGTCATGTTGTATTTATTTTAGTAAACTGTAATCGATACAATGTGAACTGTTATTTTTGTCAAATTGAAAGTGACTTTGCGTATTCGTAAGTCAATTAAAAGTAAACGAGAAAATTGAATTCTTAGCATATAAATCGAGAAATAATTGTCCAGAAGCAAAATACGATGAATAACTATAGCAGTAGAGCACCTGTCGGAGAAGGATATCCTTAATTCAAAAGAAAAATTCAACCAATTAGCGAAATTAAATTAGTTTTAGTTTGTTATTATATTGTAAGACTCATTTTTGTACTTAAGGACTTTTTAGTCCGTAGAAATTATTAAATAAATAAATAAATAAAATTAAAAAAATGAATCGCATAAGAATATACACATAATTATATTCCAATTCAAGTAATCAATGTTATCACATCACATCTATGTCAAATAATAAAAACTTTAATCCGTTTAAGCATCAGAAAACTCATCAGTACCTCTAACACAATTAGAATAAAAGTCTGATGGCACAAAGAGGAAAATTAATTTCACAAATCGCGATAAAGTCCGTAATGAAACGATAATTTCATTTTAACAGCGCCAAATCGCTATCAATCGGACCACACCGCTATAACACCAGTAAAAACTCGATTAATTAAATCGAGGTAATTAGTGGTGGCATTAATTACGCCGATTAGTTAAGCTCAAAATTCAATAATACCACTGCATCGTTTGCTTTATATAACCATTAATAATTATTAATAATTGGACCATTTCGAAAATATAGTTATGAATTATTTTTCCAACACTGAAAAAAGTTATAGTTGATTCAACTGATATTTAATTTAATTGTTGCAACTAATATTTGGTTGAAACAAGTGAAGATTAGTTACAACAAGTAATAGATAATTATGACTACTGAACTTTTTTCTCAGTGAAACTAAACGAAAAATTCAAAGCAGTATAGAAACTTAATTAATCCAGAATCGACTCGACTGCATTTTCCAAATCCGCAATTAAATTCGTCGCGCCGCGATCCGGACCAATGGGATGCGAAACGATCTCTCATTCTGGCGGTTCCTCGCGAGGGTGACGCGACGTTCATCAGCAGGCACAACTGGGGAAGCAAAGTCGCGCAATAAGCAACTTGATTGCCGCGAGCTGCATTTGGGAATATCCAGCTGCGACGACAAACTAGCCCGAAGATTCGCGCGGTATTTAACGAAGCTGAAACGCTCTTTACCGGATTAGTCAGGAGACTGCTTTCTCCTGACGAACTTCTGCTTTTAGGGAAATCGAGTGATTGAGGCGAAAAGAAGTTATTTTTTAAATGGATTAAAAATTATTGTTTGAGTTTCTTTGCGCTGATTACTTTGTAATTTTCTTCATTTATTGCTCTCATTGCGAATGATCCGATTCTGATGGGAAAGAAACGCTTAATTTTAAGCAATTTTTGGTATACGACTTGTAATTTTTACTAAAACAGTTCTCTCAGTATAGTTTTTGATACTCATATTCACCCTTACATTCTTCTTGTCAATATAATGATCAAAACCTGCAATGAAATCTTCGCGATATCGATGTTAGAGAGTACAGCGATTAAAAAGCGAAATGAAGATAAACGTACGTTTTATACGATGAAAATATAAATTTATTTACACGCATAGTAATCACAATTTATTTAACAAATTTCGCACACGCTAACGCCTTGTACAATGCAGAATGGATATTTCCATATCACGCTGCCCACAAAAAAGTCCGAAAAGGATGAAAAAAATATGCTGCGCCCGCTGAAGTCTCTCGACGGAAATAAAGGTTAATGCTTATCAATCATCGCAGTATATACGCGCGAAATCCCCAGCGGCGAAGCATTAAGGGCGTCAGTTAATTAAGCCTTCAGACGCGATCATAGTCATCTCGAAAAAATGTGTCAACGCGAGGCAACATCTCGTTATTCAGCTCGCACTATCGTTGACAATTTTTTTCTTTCACTCTTTTTTCTCGTTTCAATTTGTGCTAAAGTACATAGACGCAAAAATTTAATAGCTACATCATTCTGCTCGCGAGTTTCCAGGTGGCGAACTTTTTATCCTTTGTTCCTCGCACTAAACGTGATGTCATTTACTCGAGGGCGTATAAAATGGGAAATCGCCACCTGGTCACCCTTTCTCTTACGATTATGCTTTATAAAAATAATTTAAAAATGTATTTTACAATTTTTTTTGTACATGTACGTCTATTGATTCTTTTTTTTTTCTTTTTTTTAATGCTAATTTGAAATATTTTCATTGTCTTTCTTAGTTATTACGTGAATTATATTAAGTACGTAAAGATTTCGATTAATTTATTTCTGTTTATATCTACTGATCGTAGATATGCAATCAATACTATGAGCTTGATATTTGTCCCAGTCTTTGTCTCCTAATATACCTTCTAACACTAAAATTTTCTTAAATTTTATAGATTTTTTAAAATCTTTTTTATTTTTTTTTTTTACATTAGAATTAAATAGCCTATATATTATTATAACTTAATTGAATAATATTTATACTATGTATAAGTCACTTTATATAATATGTATATAAAATACGTTATTTACAGGAGAAATGAAAGTCTTGATTAACAAAAAGAAGCTACAATCGCAAAAGTAAAATTTATTAATATAAACAGACAATAATTCTTACATGCAATTAAAATTAAAAAATATATGATAAAAACGTATTATTAGAAAGTGTAAATCAGTATAAAAGAATTATTTAATTGATAAATTCGAGATTGACTTTAAAAAATATTTAACAAAAACTTACTCTGCCTAAAAAATAAATAAAAAATAACTCTGCACGATTCAAAGTAAACAAAAATTAACAAAACAAAAGGCGATCATTCATTCCCGCTACTTTTACTGTCAATGTCATCAGGATTTAATTCGATCATTGTTTCGACAACATTTGGCATCGGTGCAATCAGCTAATGCAAAAATTACAAAAAACAAATTTACGTAAAGCGTACGTCGAATAATTTCGAGAGCAAGCGATAGTTCGTCAGTTAAAGCTAAACAATTAATCGACGGTACTGTACGATACGCACGCAAAATAAAAACAATCAAACTTAACACTACGTACTATACATTATTTATAGAAGGTATTTGGGATAGAAATCTTTACGTACTAATTGATCGCGCTTAAATGTTACAGAAGGTATGTAATTCTGTAGATCTTTCCGTTTTACTATAGTCACTTCTAGGTTCATGTCATCGGTTAATTTGTACAGCCATTCAGATTGTATTTTTACTAAAAAAAATGGGAGTATTGAGAATCATCCTGAACTACTTTTTTTTTTTTATTATATAAATTTAAAATAAATGAGGTTACCAGTTTGTAAGAATAAATGAATGCGTTGCATTATCCCATCGTCTATAGTTTCTCCTGCTTTGAAGCGCAACCCGAAGAATCTCATGTCGCAGTGCGCGTTTGGATGCTGCACCGGCTTGAACGATTCCGTGTTGATGTGAACTCGAACCACGTTGGGATGGTTTTCTAGTAATGCTATGGCAGAAATTTTTTTATTTTTATTTATTAGATAAACAAATGTTATTGGAGGGTTGAAGGGAGTTTCTTACCCGTTAAATAACGCAGTTTAGTCTCGATAAAACCGTGCCAAATTATCTGATTCTTATGAGTCCGGCTGCTTACGAATAGCACTAAGTAGTGATTGTACTGCCCGAAGAAGCAGGATTTTTCAAACAAATTGCCCCAGTTGGCTATTCCCATGTTTATATTCTTTATGACATTGTGTGCACTCTTCAGTTCTTCTTGAATAATTTCATGCGTAGAATGCAATATGTTGAAGGTTGAATTTCGTTCGGGATAAATGGGCACTATCACAGGCATCAAGTCTCTGGACTGAATAAAAAATCAAAATCGTTATTAAAATCATTTTTCAAATTGATTATTATTTTTATTTCTTTTTCTTAAATTATTTTAATAACAAAAAAATAAAGTACCTGGTTATCCCAGATGGTGTATCCTAAATCGGTTTTCTCGGGCTCCTGTAGTAGCACTGGCTCGGGCCATTTCCACTTTGAGAAAACTTCGAAAAATTTCTCTATTATTCCGACCGCGTCGACGTTCGGATACGTAATGCATATTTTAGCAACAAGCACTGCCCAGCTTATACCGCCCAAAAAGCCAAGCATATTACTATAGATTCCCTTAGCTGAAAAGCAGAGTCAATGTGTAAACTGAATGTAGTCGAATGAACAAGGCATTGCATATCCAATTTAAAACATATACTTACACTTGGCCCACAGTCTTATAGCGCGTAGTGCCAGTCTGAATTTTTGAACGTTTGGTACGAGATACAGCAATTGAATAGTCGCGCGATAGCCATTCAAACTTCTCACGCATAGCTCGTTAAGATTAGCCAGCCACCTACTGTCTCTGAGGTCCTGAATTTCCAATATTAGAATAATTTATTATTATTTCTTTAATTAATATTCATATTAATCAACATTTATGTTATAAATTGTCGCTGAATTTAGATAAATTTTGTTAATAATTTGTCAATTTTTTATCATTGAATATTTATATTTTTTTCATTCCAACTTACCAAATGTTCCGGCATCTCATCTAACCACAATCTAACAAAGAGTATATCAACTTCTATGCCGCGTATCTTCATTTTTATCAATGGCACGTACGCTTCTTCTATAGACTATGCATACAAATTTTATTTTTATTCATTATTTACAGAAATGATTGCTATTATGATACATAAACGTTTGATATCAATAAATCAAAGAATAATTTAATTACTTACGCGTAATTCTTCGATTTCTCTTTGATCAGACAACAGTTGGTAAAATGACATGAAGAAGTCAGTTCTGGAAACGTGTTTAGTTCCAACGATCATTGTGTCGAGATCGACCGTCGAATCGTGAACACCCAATTTGCACGAGCCGAAAGTTAAAACTTTAACGTTTACTCGTTCAGCTTCGTCTGGCGAAAAATTTTTGTTTGCGATCAAGTTCTTTACCCACGTTCTTGCCAACATGTTCACTTTACTGAAAAAGATAATTAAGGACTTTTTAAGAAATATAAATAAAAAATATATTCGTAACAGTATATAACGTCAAGCTAATTAAAAGCCAACTTTCTTTAAATAATAAGTGAAAAAGGAAACTTACTGTAATACAAGCTTCCTTTTGTTTCGATCTTCGTCAGTCTCGAAAGCATTATGCATCCGCAAAGTTTTTACGAGCTCATCCCTCCTCAGCATCAAGATGGGCTGATCCTGGGATCTGTGGAATATGAGTGTACGAAACGACTTGTCCTTGTTGTAAACCTCGTGTCTATGATTAGATCGATTCATTTTGTCGCACATCTTGTTCCTCGTGAAAAAAAAAGAAAAAGAAAAAAAACGCAGCTCCAGAGAAAATTCAAAAATTAAACACCGGTACACTTTGTCTCTTCAAACGACGAAAACACTCATGATAAGAGGCGAGACAATATTTACAATGACACAGAGGCCGCAGAGTATCTTGGCTCAAAGTCACAGCAGTACGTTGTAACGATTTAAAATTTCACTTTCTTATTGTCAACGATCGATTATCTTGTTTTCCTTTTCTTTTGATTTAGTACGTTTTTTTTAATGCGAAATCACTATAAATTATTACGGATTCGATTTAATTTCCTTCTAGAGGAATTTTTTTTTATAAAAATTCAATGTACGTTTTATTACACTACTGCGTGGTACACAAATTAGAATAATATTTACAAGAACAATGATACTGGTCAATTCGTTTGTCGTAAAAGTAAACAATGTACATGCACACAATAAATACACGACCGACAATTAATTAATTAGAAGTAGCTGAACATCATTGTGAATAGAGTAGTTTAAAAAATCGATAATCACTATGCCGCAGTTGATTGGGAGTACGCGCGAATATAAACACGTCTTGAGCAGTCACACGTTCACGAATATATGAAATCAGGACTAAATTCGCGCGGGCTTCGACCCGAGACATTTCAAATCAACAGGGACCCTGCCAAGTAGGCGTATTACCTGTATATATTGTTTGTACGAGTTTCTAATGTCGTGTTTTGGTTATACCTAACGATAATATTAAACTAGACGGCTTCATGACAGATTTTTCGTTCAATTTGAATATTCAGTCAACTAAAGCATAATACTTGTAATAAATACACATACAAAAACTAAATTTACCATTTATTTTACAGATTTTCATCTAAATTCATCTGAGAGATAATTTTATTTTACCACACAATCAACGTTTTTTCATTGCAATATACACTACTAAATTTTAGTTCCCTTATTATTTGATTTAGTTTTAGAATTAGTTTTAAAATGCATTGTGCCATCTAACTTTAAATTTTTAGCTCTTCTATTGATTTAGTGTTAATTCTTTTATTGTTATTTTGTTAGCCCGTCTAATTGTTTATACACAAAAAAAGAAATAAATATGGTACAGTAGTTAAATATAGGTATTAAAAATCATCATAATTAGACAAATATTTTTTTTTAAATGAAATAAATATACATTTTTCGGTCTATTTTGGCGTTAGTCTAAACTCATAATAAATTTTTAATTACACAAGAAATATATATAAATAAAGTAAAAAACCAATGAACGCGAAAATTCATTTAATAGTATGGAATCAGAGTGACATAAATTTTCAGTTCCTGCATTACGTCTGATTGCAGGATCACAAGGGCACGCCTCTGTACCTCGGCATCAACCACCACGGAATCCTCACGTTCCAGGGCTCCCGTAAAACGAATCACTTCCGCTGGCCGGAGGTCCAGAAGATCAACTACGAGGGTAAGATGCTCATCGTCCACCTGACGATAATGGAGGTACGTATTCATGGCAGGCACTCGGACACTTATTACAACGTGTCGGGCTGTCGCAGAAAATAGAGCGAGTGAACGGGACGCCGAACTGCAAAATTTTGTACGTATAGCAAACGTAATGGCTCGTTTAATTGAAGGCTCATCTAATTTAAGGAGGTTCACCAGTCTCTCGCTGCAAAATCGAAATCCAAGAATTTGTTTCTAAATAAATTTAGTAGTTTCAAAAAAATAATTACTTGATTCAAAGAAATATTTAACAAGTACTATTGAAATAAATATTTACTTAAAATTACCAAATTTTTCTCTCAGTGTGACAGACTTATATTAGATTCTACATACGAAGTTTTAAGTCTCAAAGTTGGATTTCGATTTTACCGTGAGAGACTGGTGAACCTCCTTAATTAAATATGTAACTCCTTATAATAGTTAAGTTTTTTCAAAGTAAAATTGTTTAAAAGTAAGATGTATCTTTTTATTGCTTACTATAATAGTTGCGGGATACATTTTTAATGTTTATTATTGATAGTTACGATAAATTTACAGATTATAATAATTTTATGAGTTGCTTATGATGTCATATAAGTATATTTAGGAATTTAATTGCTTATAAAATTTCTAGACAATAATTCTTGCTCTTCAAAAATGAATCCCGCGCTCACCTAAAGTACCTTTTTATTGCATAATCTACATAACGCGTGTGTAAAATCCCCAAGGGAAAGGCACTATAAGCACCGACTTATCGGATGTTATTTCGAATTCAAAGTATTTAACGACGATATTATAAAATGTAACGATTTTAAGTATTTGACTTTTTATTGTTATACTGCGTCAATTTCCTCTGCAGCTCAATCAGTTATTTATATTCGTCATCTAATAATATTAAATGACTGAATAATTCGATACAATATCTACTTAATTTAACTTATTAATTCATCATAATAACTGCTCTTCATTTCACAGAATTATTAGCTTTTTGTAATATTATAAAATACTAATACTAATTATCTCATTCATTGACGTTCATTTTCTTATTCCCTCGCTTATAGACGCAAGAATTTTCCACATTTTCAATTCGCCACTGAATCAATTCTTATTTTTTTTTACCGATTTGAATAATTCGAATGTAGTTAATTTCTTTCATAAACACTCATTACCCAGAGAAATGTCTACGACAGAGACAAAAGGCGCATGTTCAAAATATAAGGTGCCTCGATAAATAAATGAGATGCACTAAGCTTGGCGAAAAGGAAAGAATAAAAGAAAAAGAAAAAAATCGAACAGACCCTCGGCATTAACCTTCGCACGGGCATAGCCGGAAAGTTACGGTTACGCAGAAAGCGCATTATGCAAAAGCAGCGCGACGGTAGCTACAAGCGCGGCTTCGCCCGACGGCCTCATATATATAAATCCGCGCGACGTCGGGCTCTTGTGTATTGACCTCGCGAGACACGTGCGCTCCCCGCACTTACGACCGCGCACAGGGTAACGCACCAGCGCGACTTTAGAGGTGCCTCGGTCGGACTAAAGGGAATCGCGGGTTCTTTGTATTCGTCGGAGAGATTTTTTATTATTTATTTATTATTTTTTTTTTTTTTAAATAATGCTGGATGGCTCCCAGGGGGTTATAAATGTTTCATTTTTACTTTGTGAGGCTAATGTTTCTCATCGATTATGCATCGATTTCACGTGCGCGCGAGGCTCCACATTTTATAAATTTTGAATAGGTCTTCTCATTTAAATTTTAGCGGTTTCAATAAAAGATATATTCTGTTTGTACGTATAATAGTGGGATGATAATTTTAAATGCGATGTATCAAAAATTAAAATTTGATATAAATACTTAACAATTCGTCGAGTTTTTCATTTAAATTTTAAACGGTATAAGTTAGCTAAATAGGCATTATACTTATTTTTGATATACAAATTCAGCAAACGCGATTTAAACCAAATAATACTTATTTTTTTATTTATTTTAATAATTCAACATATAGCCTTTTTACATAAAATGAGAAAAACAAGGTTAATAAGCACAAGTAAATGATCTTTTAAAAGAACTAATATCAGCACCCTCTAAATTTAATCCAATGAAATCCCACTAAATTTCAAAACAGTGACATACTTTTGACTGAAAAACAGTGAAATTTCACTTTGAAATCCAATGGGATTTCATTGGATTAAATTTTGAGAGTAACGTTGGAAATACTCAAAGGAAGAGTATAAATTCCACTGTCTTTTTAACCTACTAGCAAAATCCAACGCGCTTTATATCACATCGACGCGAAAAAAAATCATTATAATACTAAAAAACAGTCACCCCTGCATCACAGCCATTGATCCCAAATTTCCACAAAAAAAAAAAAAAAAAAAACCGCGCATCCCCCCCATGTCAAAAAGATAGGTATAATTTATGCTTAGATTATGAATAATGCTTGAGTCTAATTAATGCATAGTTTTGATATAGAAATGGGCATGCTAAAATGGTACATAATTTTTGTACTAAAGCATTATTCATAATCTAAGCATAAATTATGCTTAATTAATTAATTTACTCATGTAAAAAAGATAGGTACAATTTATGCTTGGATTATGAATAATGCTTTAGTACAAAAATTATGTATAAATTTATCAAATCCATAGAAATATCCTTAATAAGATCAAAAGTTATACATGGACTGAGCATAAACTGTACCTACTTTTATAGTTTACAAAATATGTGTAAATTTATCAAATCCATAGAAATATCCTTAATAAGATCAAAAGTTATACATGGACTGAGCATAAACTGTATCTACTTTTACAGTATACAAAAATTATGTATCATTTTAACATGCTCATTTCTATATCAAAACTATGCATTAATTAGACTAAAGCATTATTCATAATCTAAGCATAAATTATACCTATCTTTTTTACATGGGCTTCGGCGTCTTCGCGCCCTGGTTCACTCGCTTAGGCTAGAGCCCTCGAGCTGACGTTTGTACAAGCGAACGCGCGTATGCTCGAAGTGCATAGCCTCGCGACTGTATAGATTTACAAGCAAAGTAATCCCATTATTTGCCCCCGCTGCGCCGCCCGCCGCACTCCAGGACATGAGGACGAAGGTGAGTCGGTCTCGCTCCATTTCTTTTTTTTCACCCACTTTGGCTGCTCGTCTCGGCCGCGGCCAGTCGCAAGCACGACCACGGACGCGAAGCGTTTGCGCGATTTCCGTCCCCTACCGCGGCGCCGTGACGTCAAAGTCCAGGGTTGCTTTTGTGTCCGCCGCTGATTAATTGTTTTGCGTCCGTTTGCGTTGGCTCCACGGATCTTTCGGGTTCGTAATTCAGAGGGGTAGAGTGCACGGAGAATGGGGAATCAGTTTTTTTTTTATTTTGTTTAAATTTACATGGTGACGATGAATTTTTAGTGATTTCTTTTTTGTCGGCGCTCGTGTAATTTCGAACGGCAAACAAATGTTAACGATTTCACGTTTTTACGACGAGAAGTGTACAAGAGACAGTTAGTTACTGCGTAATTCATTTTTACTGTGGAAAGGTATGACACTATTGTTTCGTGGTGTTTCTATAAATGAATGAAAAAAATATTTTTTTGTATTGTAAAATTCACTTTTATTAATAATAGAAATAATACTTTTTTTATTATATGGATTTTAAAATATAGACACGCGTTGTACTGTGGAATTTTAGTCCGATATGGATTTCTTCTATAACTTTGCGATGTAAGCGTGACAGTTCAAGGACAAAACTTTATACTTTACAATTTTCGTTGAACAATTGTAATTAATTTCTTTAAAATACTTCAAAGTTCTATTTATAATTGTCTCGATAAACAAATTTTATTTTTTAATAAAAAAATTTTTCATTTGGCGAGCAAAAAATAAATTTTGAAAATATTTTTTTTTACACCCTTGCGCGCTCTGAATTTACTTGAGTTTTATGCTGCGACGAGTGTCAAATGGAAACTGCAGGGAGTTATGAAGCTCCCACTGTTCGGCGCTGGAGCAAAAAAAGAGCAACCGGCAATTTTTTTGCCATTCATGCCCTTAGAGAGATTCTCATTCTTTGTGTATACTTGAAATTTTAACGAGCGAAAAATATTCATAGATTTTTACAGCGGGTGCACTCCTCGCAATTTTTGTATTTCCGGCTTTGTACCGCGCCTTTAATTGCACATGTAATTTATTTAATTCCTCGTAAATTTAGACGAGTTCGCGTTTTTTAAATGTTTCAACAGTAAACCTTTTAATTTGGCCCTTTTATTAATGCCGTTATACGCACTTCTACATGAGTAACTTTACCTTTTTAATTACGTTTTATACTTATTATACGTATTTTACACTGAAGAACGCAAAATAATAAGTAAATTAATATTGTGCTTGCGACTTTGCTAGTGGAAACGAGACGATAATTTTAGTCACGGATAGATTTTTGAAGTCTGGCTTATTTTGCAGAAGAAGCACACTGTCGGATTCAAGTGTCTCACAGGCTCGAACTGTCGTCACGTCTGGAGATGTGCTATGGAGCAAATGCTGTTCTTCACGTAAGTATTCCATCTCCAAAAAACTTTTCTTCTCTCGTTTCTTTATCTTCTCTTTTGCTCTCTTTTTTCCTCACTTCTTTTCTTTCAGCGACGCCTTCGAAATCTCTATGTCTATCCGCTATTAACTCGAAGTTTATGCTGAGTACGTCAACCTTATTTTATTTTTCTTTGTCCTTTCGCTTCTTTTTATTGTCTTAATCTAGAACTTTTTTCTTTGGGTAGTTTTTTTATTTTCTTTCCTTTTGGCCATTAGATGGTCTTTACCAAACTTAAAGATTCGAACTTTCCTTGGAGAGGCTCTATGGTCGACTTTCAAATGCTCTCCAACTATTGCTTTTATTTTTTTTTGTTACTGTTACAGTGACTTAAATTTCTGAATAAAAAAAACGTTAGTGAATAAGAATTATATTTATAATAAAAATGGCCTTTAAATTTATTTCACTGGATTAAATTTAGAAAGATATAGATTTCATATTTATTAGAAAAAATATAAAACAAAATATTATTAACATTAGACGTAGATTAGTCAGGAAAGGCCCATTTAATTAAACTTTATAAAATGTCAAATGACAATAACTTCAACAAGCTTATCATACATTTTATTTAAAGCCTGGTGTAAAGAAGTTTTATTAGTCCCGTCCATTAATTAACAGAAGTACACGGCGGACGATGAATTCTAAGCAGCCCCAAACTCGTTATTTCCGTTTGAAATTTCGCGGCGCGCTCGTGGTACAAGGAAAGTCATCGAAATTCCGGGAAGCGAGCATCGATCACCCCCGAGGGAGGAAAAATCGCCGAAAAAACTGAACGAGCTCTTCAATTAATTATACAGTACCGAAGTTGGGCTGTTTGCACGAGACACACACCGGCTTAATTGCGTCGGCAAAGTAACCGCTTGCGAAGCGTCAGACGAAGGTGCGAAGCTGCGCGGCTTCGTCGCGGATCCGCAAGCACGTGAATAATTATATGCGCGCGCCAGACCCTCGTTAGACCACTGCGCGCCATCGGACCGACGGTGACATTAATTAGCGACAGACTCCCGCTGTTCTAAGAGTCGCGCACTTTTGAGTTTTCATTTTCAAAACCTTAAAAACACATTGAAATTTCATATCGATATACCGTACTCGACACTCGATCCACTAAAGCACCCACAGGCATAAAACGCATTCCGTCAAAAATATCCGCGACTCGCAGTCGCATTTGATTCCGCCTGCCAAGGAAGTGCAGCGCGGCCGCGACCGTCCAGCCGCCCGCCGTTCGCGAACTTTTTCGCTTTTGTAGCCGAGACCCACTTTTTTTCGCCTGCCTGGTAAAATGAATTTTTCCGAGAGAGCGAAAATTCCCTTCCGCAAGCTCTCCGCTTTTTTGTGCGAACGCGCATGCGCGGTTTCTCCCCCTCCAACGTTTTTTTTATTTGTTTGCGCGAAACGTTCTTTGGTCCCCATACCCGTCGCCGACAATTGGGCCGTCGCGGGGTAATGAAAAAATTTCAAAGCCCGAGTTTTATGGCGATGATAATTCGCGACTTTGTTATCATGGTAATGCCGAGCGCGAATTCGCGTGGGAAAAATGTTTTCATGAATAATAAATGCTGATGGCTGATTGCGACGGGCAGCGGGACAGTTTCGGTATTGCTGCATATATAGTTCGCGTTATATAGAAATTATTCGTGTTGCTTTTGTGGCGCGCACTGTTATTCAAGTAAAAGCTTTCGCTTTGGTAAGTTACTAACGCAAAACGGGTGCATGAGGATGAAAAATTAAATTAAATGCATCCGGTGAGTGTAATTCCAGAAAAAGGGTCAGTTTTTTTAATACGGTAGTTAACAAATTAAATTTTTAAGACAAGAATTTTTAACAAGAGCTTGCATATAGTATAAGCAGTAAACTGCGCACATGAATATGCAAATTTTAAACATGTGCATATATAGAGATGCAAACTTATAAACGAGTTTTTCCATTATTATCAAATTGAATTAGATGCCTTTCTATTGCATACTGCATTAAGCTAAAAGCTCTACCGCTAATACACTTACAATCCGATTACTGTATTCACTCTATTGATAAAGTAAGCTCACACACGCATATACCCCAAGGAGAAAAAATCTCATATTTTATCTTTTGTACTTCCGTAGCGCTTCAATACACTTTGAAATTAGCATCTTATATTCAAGACTTTGACTGCTACACTGAGAGAATTTTTTCGTAAAAATTACGGTGAAGCTTCCCGTAGAAATTATGTGAAAAAAGCTTAATCGGGGCACTGGTAATTTTTACGGGAAAATCACTATAATTTTTACCTGAATATTTCACCTTTGGCGAATCTTTGTAATTTTTACAAATAAAACTCTGTAAAAATTAGGCCAATTTTCCCGCAAGCTTTCTGAAAAATTACGTGAGAAAACGCAATTAAAGGGAAGGTTTGTAATCTCTTTGTAAAGAAAATTCTCCCACTTTATAGCTTTATTTTCATTTTTGTTTAATGAAATAACAGACGTATCTCTTGATGCAAGTCGGACAGGCCGCGCCAAAAGCTCGAAAAAAGCGCTCGGCTGATCCGTCATAATCAAGCGGGCGGGGTGAATGGGCGCTCGGGTTTTCCACGTAAAAATGACCTGTAGTGTAGAGGCGCCATTGTCTCGGGGACGGCCGAGGGCTGTCGGGGGCTTGGCCTGCGTCCAAACGCGAAGGGCTGCAATTGTGCACGCCCGCCTCGGCACGTTCGACCCTTTTCTGTACAAACCTACAAACTTGTTGAATATTTTCAGCTAAATCTCTTCTTCTTTTTTTTTTGGGTTAATGCACTTTCACTGCATTCTTGTAATTTTCAACAAATCACGCCGACGTTTTAGTTTCGTCCGGTGAAACGGGTACTTACTTTTCTATTTTAAAGTGTAATATGTGTCGCGATCGCTGTAATTTACTGAAATGGATGGGGCGAGCTTAAAAAAATTTTACAGAGCACCTGCGGAGCTTAAAATATTACGTTAATATTTCATCGTGCACTTTAGTGCTTAATTGATATTCTCAACTGCCAGAAGTGCCAGACTTTTACCGCGATACAGCAGGCCGTTGTAAAACGCGACTTTATTGCTTTTTACGAGTCTGATCTTAATACAACGCGAGGATTTAATTCTAGGATACAAATTTCAGATTATTAAAGCTCAATTTAAAAAAAAAAAAAGATCTCTGATATATTTAAATTTGTATAAAGGTATGTAAAAAATTAAAGAATTTTTGTATCAACCACTAGTCTACCCTTAAAAAATGCTAAAATAGAGCGAAGCAAATGAACCTTTCTTCTTCGCGAGTCCTGAAAATTCGATATCTATCATTATTCCCCCTCGCGATAAATTTGCAAAAAATCAATCTCGATGTCGTCCAAAAATTCCTCCGGACGCGCAACAAACTTTTCCCAACTGTCTTTCGTTTCATTCGTCAAGTCGCAGCCCCGGCGAAAACAATCAAGAGTCAAGCCATCGAATCGAGTAAAAGTTCGCGGGGGTGGGTGGTGTACGTACTAGCCCCCCCCCCCCTTCCTCCTCCTCCACTCGACGAGCGGAACTTCGAGACGACGATAACGATGCTTTTTTTCGCGTGTTTCGCCGGTGTCGTTCGCAAATATTTGAAAAAAATATTTGTGCGTGCACTGCGGTGGAATGCTCCGTTGCGTAGAGTCTGTCGATCGATCAAGCTACTTTTGCCTTGGTGACAAATATTTCTGTATTTTTCGGGTTATAACCTGCAGTATACTGCAGGTATTCATTCGGAACTTGTAATATTCAATTCCGTACTGTAACATACTGATATAAAATAAGATATTAAAAACGAGTTGTCTGAGGGAGTGACGATTTATTTTTTATACATGTCTTTATTTTAGAACATATATCGCAGATAATATTGTGATAACTTTAAAGGTATATCTTTATTTTCTATATTTTTGTCTAAAATATGCATCCGCTAATATTTGTATACGGCAGCAAACTATTTTGTTTCGTTCCGCCATCTATTTTGTTATAAAAAAATCCTTCATTCACTTTTTTTATAGTTTGGCCGAATAAATCGCAAAAAGCTTTCGGTTTATATAACGTCGGTAAAGCTATTTTAATCTCGCATAAAATGCAACGCGGGATGGAGTCGTAAAAGCAACAAAACAGATAGCTACTTTTTATTCTAACGCACATCGTTGCGTTTTCGCAAATAAAATTTCTTTATTGCCTCAGGCTCCTATCTTTAACTGTAATTTTTTTCTTCATGCATACATTTAAACTAAAATTCATATCTGCGTCTGTCTGGTAAAATCCAGTTAACCTTTGAAATTTACCTTCTTCTACGCGACTATTATTATACAAACTCCACAGAATTTCGCTTCAAACAATTTAATGAAAATACCTTCCTTACATACAATATTTCAGTATTTCAGTCGATAGTCGACTTTAAAGCAAATCGATATTAGTTTAATCTTTGATTTTTTATCAACCACATTTTTTAAAACAAATTATTTAAAATGCTCAAAAAAACACCGTTTAAATTCACATCACGTGGCTAATGATGTCACAATGCAATCTAAAGTGGAATTTTCTCTTTTTTATAATACGACATTATAAGAATGCCACTATTTGACGACCGTGAAATAAACCTACTTTAACGAACAACAGAGCAAGTAGTTTAATTGTTTTGATAAAGCTAACATTCTGTCTTCAAGATCACGTCACATTAATTTGAATGAACTTCCAAAAATGACTTGGAAAAAGTTATTTAAAACAATTTAAATAGATTGAAAAAAAAAACTGTTAAGTAAAAATGTTTACCGTACCATTTACTACCGATTACACAAAGATTTTAAAATCATGCATGTCCCCTATAGCCTGAACCGTTATAAATTGAATGAAAAAAAAATAATAATAAATAAATAATAAAAATCAAATTAACACATAATACCCATTGACAGGTGTGCACGAGCCTCAGACGCGCCGGTGATGAGCGGCGGCTCGATCTTCTCCTGGGGCACCAAGTTCAAGTACACGGGCCGAACGGAACGTGAACTGCTGGAGGAGCAGGGCCCGCTGCGCAAGGAGGAGCCGCCGATCCAACGCTGCCACTCGACGGGCCTCAGGCGGAAGGCTAGCAGCGTGCCCGCGACGCCCAGCACACCCAGTCAGGATCTTGTTGAAATTCGTTAGTACAGAGGAAACGCACATTGCTTCTAATTCCCTCCCCCCTACCCCTCCGCGACGGTCGCCCGATGCGCGCGCGCTCACTCGCGGTTGCCCTACGCGCAGGCGCGATCCTTGTGTCTCTTTTCAATTTATTCTTCACCACCAGCACATTATTGTTACTTATTATTATTTCGTTCCGAGACATTCACTATGTAATCTTTTTGGGATTTTTTTAAGTAGATCCGTAGATGAGTGCGTACTTTGAATTCAATCGATTGTTTGGTTTGGGCTTCTTGATCAAGTTGAAAAGAAGGATAAGAGGGTCATTTTATTTATCTTACTTATTTGAAGGTAGGAAGACCAGTCATTGATGAATCATTTTATTTACTTTTGAAAGTATTACTTTCATATATTTAGAGAGAGTATTATATATGTGTGCGAATTAAGATTCAATTAAAATTGTACACGATTATTTTGTGGGTAGAAATTTAATGGCGATCAATTATTAAACAATCGATTTTCAATGTACGCATTTTAAAATAGCACTAGCTTTTGAGCTGAAACAATAATTAAACAGTGTTTAGAATAGAACACGACCGTCAACATCATATGATTACAGTGTATAGCATGGCAATTTTCGCTCTCTTATATGGCATAATATTATTTATTCTATTTAATGTTCACTATGTACACGCTCGAAACGAGAATCATCGTAATATATCGATTACCGTGTATCGTTTTTGTTCAAACGTTCGAAATTTACGCAAATATTGCTGAGCACCTAGTAAAAATAAAGTTGATAACCATAACTTTTTATTAAAGTATAGGTTGTTTAATATTATATCGTCGTCGCTAATTTAACTGAAATTTACAGTCAACATCTTTTAAAGGAATTACAAGTTGCAAAAACATGAGTCTTAAAAACAGAAAAAATTAGCCAAAAACTAATTATAAAGCATGTGGAAATATTTAAATAATTGTCTTTGATTGGAACATAAAAATTCAGGTCTTAAAGGGTTAATACTATAAATTTGCTTTTTACTTAAAATATCTGAAATTAAAAGTTTTTTTTTGCTCCAATCTTCCGAAATATGCTACTATCGTTACAGTTCACCGTAAAACAAGGGTCGCACCCTCCGACAAATTGGTACGTGCTTGTTTTCGCAAAGACTCCCAACGCAACGAATTCTCAAAAAAAAAGATCCTCACCATAAAGGGCCTCATTAGTCTCCGCATCGGATCCACCCCTATCCCGTTGGACTAAACATCGCGAACCACGCGATCCACCGACGCGAAAGTTAAAGCAAGGCAAATATTGCCACAGCAATACTCAAAATCGAATTAAGCCGAACGAACGTGGGTATCGCGTGCCGGTAGCCTCCAGAGATCGATCGGCCAATCGTCGTCGTCGAGCGTCTGAAAAGCAAGTTAAACAAGCCGCGCGTATACCGTCGCTCCGATACTTCAGCGGCTCTCCCTGCACGTGTGTGTCACAACAGCGCACGCGCACACGTACACGCACGGTACACTATTAAACGTGAAATAAGAAAAAAAAAAAAAAAAAAAGAGGAAAGGAGAAGGTGAGGGCGTAGGTGTCCGAGCGGTGGACTAATCCAGGTACGGATGTCTGCTCGACAGGGTACTCGAGCCTGCCGCGGAGCTGCCATAGTGCGGGTCTGGACGGCGCCGGTATGTCCGACATCGGGAGCGGTATGCCGCTCAGCTCGCCCTACTGCCCGGATAACACGCTGCCGCTCCTCGAGACCGTCTCCGAGGACCAGGAGATTCACACCAGGAGGAACAACGGTTGGTGCCCCAAACTGATTAAACACTGTAGAGTTCCATGTAGGTGTGCAGGACACCCTTAAAAACGTGCCTTCCTTTTTGAGAGGGTGCGTCACTATTCGGACTTAATTTTTTCAAGCCAATTTTTTGCTTCCTAGAAGAAGCTTTTGTATTTTTTTTTACTTAAAAACAACGACGTCGTAGAAAAAATTGAGGTGAAACGTGAAAGAGGTAAGAGCGTAAGCTGCACAGTGGATAATGTATGTTAAAAAGCTAAAGTAACCCTTAACCCTTGGAGAGTAAAATTGTTGTTAACAGTAATTATTAATTATTTTAATTTGACAATTCTTTCGTATATTCTTTAGAACGTTTTCTAAAGAATGACGTATACAAAAATTAAATTTTACTACTAAAACACCCAGATAAAAAAGATTCCGTTATTTTTCGAAATTTTATAGCAAAACGACGGAAGAATAGAATTTATGCTTTTCTCGAGTGCTAACGCTAAATTGATCTACAATTTCTATCCCAATAAGTTGTATTAGGCCTCAACTAATGCTAATGCTAAATGGTATTACAGAATTAATTTCTGCGCTTTTTATACACATTTTCACATTTTCCATCCAAAACTACCGTGGAGTGTTTTAAATGGATAATGCGTATAAAAAGTTAAGGGATAATAGTATTGTACCGATGTTTTGCGCCGTTGATTTTACTAAAAAAATTATATATCCTTAAGGGAGTCAGCCTACCTTAAAACTTGTAAAAAAACATAAATAATTAATGATGAATGGTTTTTATTAGAGTTAATACTTATTG
>JAWWEN010000020.1:419173-433459 GCA_035582955.1 Sycophila texana
TGTCTTGAAACTTTCAGAGATTGTTTATTTGTATATAACTCATGGAAACTTGGAGCTAGAATTTTGAAAAATTGTTTCTGATCCTTCTCAGCACCTTATAAAGTGGAAAAGTACTTTATAAGATGCTGGGAAGGATCAGAATCAATTTTTCAAAATTCTAGCTTCAAGTTTCCATGAGTTATATACAAATAAACAATCTCTGAAAGTTTCAAGACAATCCGTTAAGAATTGGCTGAACAGTCCCGTGGCAAGTGAGAAAAACTATAAAAAAAAACACTGTACTCGTAGTGTACAACAGCGGCGTTCATATAAGGTGAGTTCAGACTTCCGAATAATTAATAAGTGTTCTCCAATAAACATATTACGGAAAAAAAAAATTTTTCCCCAAGAAGTATTAACTCTAATTAAAACCATTCATCATTAATTATTTATGTTTTTTTATAAGTTTTAAGGTAGGCTGACCCCCCTTAATCTACAAGCAAGTTATAACCTTTAATTAAAAAAAAAAAAAAAAGAAAAAAAAATAGCTTGACCACCCACTCAAAATAGAAGCACATTTTTGGGGATGTCCCGCTCGCCTATTAAACTTTCTCTACTTTCCTATATCTTGTCTCTATATATCTGCCTCTGGTTCCTGCTCTCTGGCGGCTATATTTTGTCGTTGTATAGCTGCGGCTTCGCTGCGCTTTGGGGATCGGAATAAATAGGCACGAGGCTTTTTTTATTTTATTTTAGCCTCGCCGTGTAAAATATTTATTTCGTCGAGACAGCTGCTGAGGGCTTGGTGCAGATTGTTTAATGGCCGTTGGTTCTGTTTGAGGTGTGCCTCTTTTTGCTTGGCAGGGGGAGATTAATAACTGACGGGTTTTAATGAATTTTCACTGGTTTCTTGAACAAACGCTGCGAGTGTACTTTGCACGCTTGAATATTCATCAGAATTAATGGCCTTTTATTATTATATAATTATTAATTTTGATATGATACTTTCTATTTCAGTACGTGTTTCTGACATTTTTTTTTTCTTTCGGGAAATTAAAGTATGTTAGTTTAATTAATTATTCATCTTTGATAATAATCTGATGGAGTAACGGTTTCCAATTTAATTCACGAGAAAGAAAACAAATTTTCTTGTATAAATGTACATTGTATTTGTGTATTTAATACTACAAATTGATCCTGTTGTTTTTTCTGCGTTACTGTGCTTTTTGCAGAATGTTTGCCATTACTAAAAAGCTTCGCCTTTCTTTCAATTGTTAATTTTATGTTCTTAAAAACGTCATAATGTATGCGTCACACGGTGATGGGTAAGTTATAGTTTAATTTTATCTTTACGGCTTGTACCTGAGAAACTAATAATAAATTAGACAATATAATACAGAACAGATTTGTGAATAGGTAGGAAATTATTTTATTGTTATTTTTTTAAATTGACTAATAAATTCACTTGAAAAAACTACAGGATCAGGTGAAATTTCCATATAGTTTTTAGGTCGACTGAAATTTTGAACTCTTTTGCAAATTCACCTTTTAAAATTTCGATTATTTGCATGTTTTAAAAAATTAGATAAATGAAAATATTATTGTAAAACTTTACGAATAGTCACCGAAAACTGCATGGATATTGGTTCTTCTTGAGATGCACGGAAGCAAAGTCTGCCTCGTATTATAATTTAGCTCTAATTTGTAAATACGCATTATTCGTAAAAAAAATTTATTTACTGCTGCTTGTTTTATTTTTAACGACAAACTTAGCTTCCGTGGCTCCAATTATTTTCATTGTTACTATTATAAGTTTAATATCTCGTTATTTGTTTCCAAGGGGCTAAATAAAACTTTGTTTATTTATCAATATTTTAACGAGAATTGCTAAAGTATTACAACTCAAAAAATTTGGAAGAAAAACATGATCTTTTTTTTCGAGATTCTTATTATGATTTCAATATTTAACATTCCAACATCCCTGGTAGAAATCGTTAATTTTTATACAAAACCAATTTTTTTGCCAGATACTGATAGAAAAACTTGACACTTTTGGTGAATAAAAAGAGTTTTTTTTTTTTAATATCAGAAAGTATCTGCGGATTGATTTTGAAAAGTTTACTCGACTAATTTTTTAAATTGATATTTATTTATAAAAAATGAACGCTCAGTTGTCGTTCACATCGAGCTCCTCGGAAACGAAGAAACGGGCGCCTATAGCTTCTCTTTATAATTTCCTCGCTTTCTCTCTCATTTTGGGCCCTCCCCGTTTCTTTCTGTTTTTTAGCGTTAGACGAAACGAATACGCATGCGAGTGCCATCACCACAACCTGTAACACCACAACCTGTACCACCACCACCACCACCACCACCACTACCACCACCACCACAACCACCGCGACTACTATCGCCACAATAAACCAAGCGAAAAAGCCAAAGTTCCCAAAGAGCACCCTACAGACGCGTCCGCAAGCCCTCTATAGTCAGAGAATCGTGATAGGCTCCGAGGAGCTGCACGGACGGGATATCGATAACGTTGTGCGCCAGAAAATCGATGCCCTCGAGAAAAGCCCGAAGGTCGTGAGGTCGACGGCGCTGATCGTCAAGCGATCGGTGGCCCCGGCCAAGACCCGCGCCCCGCCCGCCGCCAAGGAGCCGCCGACGAGCGGCCGGCTGCCCAACGGCGACCTCAGGCCGAGGCAGCCCCAGAGCAGGGGAACCGAGGACCAAGTGGACGGTGCAGGTGAGTCCAGGAGGCGACGTCCGCCGCCCTCCCAACTGCATATAACACCAACAACCCCCCAACCCGACCCAACCATCGATCGATATGTGGACCTTTAATTCGATCATCACTTCAGAACCACCGTTGTCTTTGATCCGTTGATATTTCTCTCAAACTCCAAGTATACTTACTAGGAGAGTACCTGACCTCCGGATCACGGAATTTGTTGAAACTTTGAGGGCTGATTTCTTGTATGAAAATAAGAAGAAAGCCAGAATATTAGGGTCTAACGCTCATAATTTTCGACACAGTAGGTCCCTAAAGGTATTTTTAGCTAAAACTTCATTTTTCATTATTTAACTATAAATTCGCACCCATTAGACCTACATAATCAACCAAAAAAGAAAACAAAAGTAGAGAGAAAGGCCGATAATTTGAGTCTTTGTGCGTTAAAAAATCTCTTTTGGTTCAAAAGTCAGGTTCAGTTGAATATAAGTATCGAAAACTGTATAAATAATTTGATTACAAAACATTATCACGTTATCTTCAACACACGTATTCAACTGGACTGTGTCGAACATTATGAGCGTTAGACCCTAATATTCTGGCTTTCTTCATATTTTCATATAAGAAATCGGCCCTCAAAGTTTCAACAAATTCCGTGATCCGGAGGTCAGGTACTCTCCTAGTTAGAGAACAATTCTTTACTAAAAATTTTAATAATCAATGTTAATTTTTGCTAATTTTAATGTGCTAACAGAGTTATATATTATTGGAAAAATTGCAATAGTTTTTTTGGAAAATTTACTATAGGTTCTTGCAAAATTTACTGTTGGGAAGGGTAGTCACGTGGTTTAGCTGTAGGTCCGAATACATTGTCAATAGATGTATTTAGTTGCACTTCTTGCAAAATCTATTGTAACAGGATATATTTTTAGAGCTAAATATATCTGACATTTTTAGATCTAAAGATACTTTTAAAAATTTACATAGTAAAATTTTGCTGCAGCTCTTGTAAATTTTTTAAGAAATTATTGTAATTTTTCCAATAATATCAATCTGCGAGGACATTAGAGACTACTAGAATTTTTATTAGATCTTTTCTCTCCACACTTTATTTTTGTTAATAAGCTGGAATTTGTATTTTATTATTAAACATTCAACGGGTCAAAGGTAGATCATATAGTATTGTCAGCCACCCACTGGAACAGCATCATTTCACGGAGGGCCCTCATCGAAGAATCATCACGGAGGATCGTTTGCTCGAATGAATCCTTCAGGAAGAAATGAATAACGTCCCAGAACCCCCTTCCCTTTATATCTACTCATTTACACTTTCCTGCATCTTAGTTGTGATCACCTCATTGTTATTATTGTTTTTAGCTTCCATCTTTCTGTATGTATTTTTGTTACTGTTGTAGTTATAATCATTGAATGTTTTGCATCTGTTCATTCTTTTAATTTTTGAATGCACTGAAAAATCTACATCGATAGATTCGGGAGGGAATTTCGAGCTGGAAAACGGAATCGAAAAAAAAATATCGATTCATAAGGGAAAAAATATTTGGTGTAAAAATTTCAGTGCATTTCCATTTTGTAATTCAAAATATTATTTCTGTTCATAAGCATCAAGGTATTGGCATGTGCCTGTACGACATCAGCTGTAAACCCCTAACCCTGTATTAAGTAGAAATCTATATAGAATATTATAATAACATTTCACTGTGCTGCAGCCAAGCTTCTTCTATTCTGCGCATTATTTAAAAAAAATGTTTGCCCTTACTTTGATTCTAGTTTGTTGTAATATTTAAAAAAAAAATTATATATTTTATAAAATTAAAGAATTTGCATGAAATTTTATTTAATCTATATAGTAACAATTACTTTGTACATCCGATACGTGCGATGGGAAATGTAATATGGTCTAAAATATTTTACAGTCATATTTTCGTGAAACATTGAAATTGAATATACCGAGTACGAATTAAGGTATTTTCTGAGAGAAATTAAATTTTGTCATCGTCGTGAATAAAAACTAAATTCTATAACTTCAAAAAGTTCAACAAATCATATATCAAACAGGTGGTATAATTTAACTATTAAAATTCATATACACGCTACGGAAAGTCAAGTGGAATATATTAAAATAACCGCAATCAAATTTCGACTGACTTTAATAGACTTTTATTGACTCTAATTGACTCCAAGTGGCTATTTTTAGCAGTCATCTGAAAATGTGATTTCATCAAATATAAATCCAGTGTGTGTTGATTACTATATTAGGATTCCGCATGAAAAATTCTATAATATCTGTCTAATAAAATACTTAAATATAATCAACAAGTAATTTTTTCTTTTTTTTTAATTTGACGATTATTAAGTAACACTTCTTTTAAAGTGCATGTAAACGAACTATAATTCTATGTAATTGCTTCAACGATTGCGCGGGATATTTAAAATGAAATTTTATTTATCCATTTATTTTTTCATGCAGGGTCCTAAATACGATTGAACCGAGCTAATATATACTCCCTAAATCTGAAAATGTGAAATTGACTTGGAAAATGTGAATAACTGATTCAATATGTGGGCGAATTTTCACATAAAAAATGTCACCATTCACATTTTCTAAGCAAACGTCTGCACTATTCACATTTTCAGATTGACATGGTAAAAAGTTTTTCTCTTCTCTCTATCAAACTAAAAACTAAAAGATATCTCAAAAGTAGCAAATAACGAGTGGACCATTTGTTCGCAGTCTGCCAGCACGACTTCGACGGCAGCGACTACTACTTCCGCGACTCGTTCGACCACTCGTCGTCGGAGAGCCAGCTGCTGGAGGCGAGCAGCCTGGGCAGCAAGATCGGCCCCCACGGCAGCAGCCGGTCCATCACCCCAGTGCCGAAGATGCAGCGACTGCAGAACTCGAAGATCTGCGGCGTGCAGCAGAGCGCCGTGTCCACTTCCGCCTCGGCGGCCGGCGGCTCGGCGGCCGCCCGACTGCGCCAGGCCACGAGCCCCGGTGGCGCGACGAACGTTCGGCCGGGCAGGTGCACCCTGCGGGTGGTCAAGCTCTTCATACCGGCCCTCATGCTCACCATCACCGTCCTCTTCATCGTCACCGTCGTCGTCTTCGAGACGGACTCGAAGCTCTTCGAGGGCCTGAGGAAGACCCCGGAGATGGTCGCCCTGCGGGCCCATTACTACGCGCCGATCAAGGAGTTCCTCAGGAGCAAGCTCGGTCTCTTTTGATCGCGACGGCTCGAGCAGAACCCGGCCGCGGCCGCGGCGTCCTCCCTGTTCGTCGCGTAGCCAGTGTTCGCCACCCCAAACTTTGTTCGCTATCGTTGCGGAGGCTGCGGGGAGGGAGGGAGAGGTGTCCTCGCTGACGTTGCTGCGTTGCTTTTTTCTTCGGGTTTTGCTTCGATGTTGTGCGCACTTGTAAATGACGTTTAAAGGACGATGGATTCGAATATTTTATTACCAAAGAGGCCGGTGTACTTGGATTTTTTTTTACGAGCGATCAGTCGACCTGTGAATGAATTTCTTTCGTTTGTTTTTTGACGAACGAATATTTATGTGTCTTGGATAGTTGCAAAGATTTTTTGGTTGATGAGAATTATTAACCCTGGTAGAAACATTCATCAGTCATTCGACATCGGCGGGCCAATTGTACGAAGTTTTTGGGCAACCGTTCCACAATTTGTCGCTGACCAACGAACCTGCTCTTAATTCGTTACGCTTTTCAGATCGTCGATGCCCGAATGGAAATTTTCAAAATGTCCAAATTGTATCAAGAACATACGGAATCGTACGTCTTTGTACCGAAACGTACACAAACGTACGCAAACGTACAGAATCTTACCGAATGGTGAATGATAATAACATTTTTTAAAGTCTTAAAAAGACATTGGGTCACTAAAAACTAGTTAAGCAAATTGTTTAAGGTGTACCATTATATTATATTATTCATAAAAAGTTAAAATATGTCCAAAATTGTATAATTTTTCTTGTAAGTAAACAATTAAATCTTACACTTTTATTAAAATTTGAGGTTGCGACTCGCGACAGTATGTATTTGGCCAAAGTCGTTTGCCAACCCTAGATGCCCTCTAAAATCCACTCAGTGAAAATTCTCAATATGCACTGACTTTCAGTGAAAAGTGCGCAACTGAAAGATTCAGTTGCGCACTTATCACTGTCTTTTAGTGTATATACACTGAAAGACAGTGAATTCTCATTATTTTCACTGGATGGATTTTAGAGAGTGAATAGGCCATTTTGGTTGGTTTATTTTCTACCAGGGTAATGATGCATGATGAAAAAGTCTTAATAAGGATTATACTTGAGAAGCCACGAAGTGGATATTCAGTTTACATTATTGTACATGACAATTTTGTAAAGATTCAGAAGATTCAAATGTTAATCGATTTTTTATTATCAAAGGTTTGTACTCGAAATTCTTGTTTCGAGCCTTACATAACTTTCTTATAACTGCTGTAGACCTAAATTTCGCCGAATAAATAGTCGAGTACTTGTTAGCGTTTAAATTATTTTTAATAATTTAAATTTTATAAGACTACGATTATTTGTCATTTCTTTTGACTTCTAGATTTTCGTCCTTGACTATATTTTTATTTACGATCGAATCTACTGAGTCTCTACGAAAGGTATCCTCCCGACTTGTATCCACAAGTTTGATAAAAAAATTAATAAATAAATAAATAAAATAACGCTACTAATTCGAGACATTGTGGCTTCGATGTGTGCGAGTGCCAACTTTGGACAAATCTTAAAACGAAAATAAAAAAAAATATATAAGTGCTCTATTACAAATAAAAAGAAAAATCGATTGTACATAAAATCGCAGTTTGCGACGAGAGTTTGCTGAACAAAAAAAAAAAAAGAAAAAACGGAGATCGCAATTGCAGTTGATTTTTTTTTCAGTTTTTTCGAGAAAATTCACGTTCGCCTTAAAAAAGTCATGTGTATCTCCGCGCGTACACGCAACACTAATGCTTAACGACTACAATACAAAAAAATGCTTTAAAAAAAAACCAAACGAATATATAAAAGTTATACTACATGAAGTATATCAGTAAGCGATTGAAATTGTAGGTCGTGAAATCGATGTGTTAATATTGCGCTATTGCATGATGTGGATAATCGTTGAACGATCAAAGGAGCAATCAAAAAAGAAAAATCCCAATGAGAGATGAGTAAGCCGATGTAAGATAGAAGAGTATGAGACGAGACGCACTTGCGTGTCCGGTCAATGGAAAAATAACTTGATGGTCTTCCGACGACGTCCTTCAGACTGGATGATCTGAGCTAATCTTTGCGCGAG
The DNA here is from genome assembly GCA_035582955.1 of Sycophila texana. Lineage (NCBI taxonomy): Eukaryota > Metazoa > Arthropoda > Insecta > Hymenoptera > Eurytomidae > Sycophila > Sycophila texana. The sequence goes on from JAWWEN010000020.1 coordinate 427,222, forward strand.
CAACTGGTTTCTCTTCCCTTCTACGGCTGCACGATACAAATTTATCGTGTTAAAAATAATACACACATACACACACACAGAAGAGAGATTCGTGTGATTTACTTTTTTTCGATTCCGAATGCATATCCGAGTGGAATAATCAAAAAAGCTCTACACACTTTGATGATCTCTATACACACTTTTCTGAATTTCACGATAAAATTTTAATTTTTGGAAAAGCAGAAAATGAAATTGATGAGATTAATAAACTTTTTACTTCACCTATACTCAAGATGATTAATGCATTTTAAATGAATTTTTCAAAACTTTGTATTGTATTGATACTTTTCTATTATAAATTTTTGTATATTTCCGGTGAAAAAAAAACATTTAGATAGAAAATTCAATTGTTAAATCAAAAAGTAAAACATTAAAAATGCACGTATATATATGGAAAAAGAGAAAATATTGTTTTTAAAAGTAAATTAGTATATAAATTACAATCAAAAATCTCGAGAGCCGAAAAATACAGCAGTTGCTAAATCGTTCAAAATTAGTGGCAGGAAGAAAAAATTTTGCAAACGCTTGTGTTCGAAGACAAGAAAGTTAGTAGATAGGGCAGATTATTTTATCATTGATATACGATTAGTAGCAGTCACGGTTCGCAGGGCGTGTGTAATGTACGTAGTAGAGTTTAAATAAATAAATAAAAAAAAAAATTGATAATTATTACTAGGGTTCTACATAGAGAAACATTTCCACTAGGTGATAGTAAAGAAAGCAGAAAAAAAATTAGATAAACAAAAAAAATTAAAAAAACGCAACGTTTAACTGAGAAACAATTGATCGTTTCGTGTAAATGTAGCGTGCAAATTTCGTCGGTTTTACCGACGTCTTGCAGATTCCTGCACTGTTTTTGTTTCACGCTTGTCAAATGAATGAAAAAAAGGAAGTGATGCTTTTTTTATTATTGCATATTCACGAAGCGCTTGTCACAACTGAAAAACTCTTCTGCTCGCTATCACTTTGCAAATGCAGCATACCGAATAATTACAATTAATCGGTACAACTTTGATTTTTTTTTTCGAGTATTCGCTAATAAAATGTTGCTATTAATTTTGTTATAATAATTTGTTTTAAGAATTATTTACTTTCTGTTTTTAAGTACAAAATATAATTTGTTAACGAAACTGTTGTAAAAATATATATATATATATATATATGAAATGTACTAAACTTGTTATATGGTTTATTTTAAGAAGGTTTCATTAATGGTCATCATCTTTTATTTAAATTTTTTCATGAACAGTCAAAAAATATGTTACAAACTGAAAAATGCCAAGAATATCTTACTATAAAATGAATATTTTTTTTAATTATCGGTTCCAACTAATATCGGAAAACCGCATTATTTTTTAATTAATTTAATTAAGTTCATATATAAAATAATCAAATGGCCAAAGTGACAAATTTAATATCGTTCTAACGAAAAAAAAATTCTAATACAATATTTTTATAAAGCATAAGCTATGCTTCTTGAAAGTATCACATAAAAATAAACTGAAACCTGAATAACTATTCTAAAGATTTTTCGTAAACTGCTGCAACTGCAAAATTCTATTTCACATTGTACCGCAGAATAATAATAAAAAAAATTTTCATGAGTGAAATCGGAGTTCTTCAAAGAATATGAGAGTCACCCATTATTTCCTAAAAGTGCCTATATAACGCTGTCCTCTTAGAATCTCGGCGAATCGAAGGATTATGTAATGTAAAAAAGAAAAGAGAGAGAGCATCTGTTGACACTGGCATAAATGCGCGACGAACAAAAAGAAGGGGAATAAAATAAAAAAAAATAATCGCGAGGCTTGCGAGCTTTTTTTCATAATCACTGCGCGCTTTGCAATAAATGCGAAAATTCATGAACTGCACACATGTACAGCAAATGGACGATGATGGCGGGGTATAGATTGATAAAAAAAAAAAAAAAATTGTTGATGCGAGCGCCGATCTATACGTACATATAAATAATATATATATACATAGTCATAAGTGAACATGTTTTTCTGGCTTTTTTTAACGCGACATTTTCGATGGTCGAGGAAAATTGTCGTTACTATAAGCGCATGATGTACATTAGTATATTTTTTGTTTTCGAGCGCGAGAATGTTTTTTGGCGCGACGTGTATAAATAAGCAGATGTCAATTGCAAAAAAAAGTAATTTAATCTATTGTGTACGTATGTAGAAAATAAAGGCAGGGCGTCATAAAGTGGATATCGAGGAGATGCGGGCTTGATTTAACTCGCTTAAGCGAAGCGTTAATCGAACGCGAAAATCGATCAATTGTTGCATTAAAAATCACTTTTTCCTCGATTTCGATGAAAGGAATCACAAATTTTGAATGTAATAATAAAAATGATATAACTACGTAAAACTAGCAAATAACTATTATTGATCTCGTATTTCAAGGAATTTCACGATTGATTGATTTTCGTGAAATATGAAAAGATAGAGAATGAAGACGTTAAGATAAAAGAAAAGACGATTTATAAAGAGGCGGGAAATAATAGATTTTAAGAAACTGTTCAAGCTCTCTGTACTCAAAATCTTGCCCAGGGCTGTAATATAGATTAAGGTTAAGTGAATTGCGGTAGTGTGGCCAGCAAAAGAAATGACAAAATGTGCAATACCAAACCATATAATAGATAATCGTTGATTTACTTTTTAAGAGGAGATGGATATGTTATATTTTACTTTTTGTTTCAATCTATTATTTTCATTTTTTTTTTACTTATTTATTTTTTTGTTGCGTGGGTTGGAAATTTTTAATAGTTTTTATTGATTGTTATGTACTTGTAGTAACGTACGTTAATTTTTTACTATAAATACTATGTGAATAATGAAGGAAGTAAATTTTTTAAATTGAGATTTAACTAACTGTGCTTCAAAAAATGCCTATATTTTCCGTTAGATAAGTAGACGATACACCTGTTTGTTTATTATACAATAATGTAATTTTTTTTTCAATTTCAATTGTTCTATTTTTAAACTAAGCATCATTGATATTAATATTTTCTTCGAGCTTCGTGCTAATAAAATCCAATTGATATAAGATATCAAAATAAATCAACGTATATAAATTAATGACTATAGTAAGATGTACTTTAACATTTAATTTCTTTTCATGAAAAACGTTTTGTTTAATTAAGCATTGAACAATTAATAAAATGTGTAAAAGTGATAAAGAAAGTAATTGCATCAAAGTGAGTAAAAAAAAGATATTCAAAATATTTATCGATCTCGCGCTTTTGAATGATAATCTTTGAACTACAGTATGGATAGCTACCGACTGTACAACATTTTGTCGCGACAATTGCAAACTTTTTTCGATCTCACATATACTGAAATTTATTACACCTCAGCAATAATATGTCGACAAATTTTGCTCTCTTCTACAATAAAGAAAATTCTAACAATAAAAAAAAAAAATAAATAAAATAAAAAAATAACGCATAAATTTGTTTAAGCGAACCAATTGTACTTACCGATCAACCAACTATACAAAGAGAAAAAAAAACAATCATTGCACCACAATTTCTATGAGCGCGCATTTTTTCGATGTACCGTGATGATTTTCTCAAGCGCAGCTTGTTTAAGAGATAAAAAAAAAATGTTCAATTCTGCGTGCGGTGTGCATACGTGTACGTGAGTCGAAGAAGCAGCACTTTTTTGTATAATTGACGAAAAAAAGAGGCAGCGAGGAGAAAGAGATGAGTGTGTGCGATCACAGAGTAAAAAAAAATTTAAGTAAAAAAAGAGATATTAAATGAGATGCGCGCGCGCGATGTCCCCAGTAAGCAAAGCTAATCTTAAATCTCTTCGAGAAACTTTTGTATGCTTGCCCCGAACTGACATCCTAGTCACGCGTACTTGAGGTCGAAGCCCGCAAAAGGTGCGCAAACGAAAAAAAAAAAATAGAAAAAAGCATCAGATTCACGTAAAATCCGTTGAGTGTGTAACGTTGCCGTCCCGCGGCGGGGACGGCGCCTGGTGTAAATGTACGATGTTTTGTAATGCAAAATTTATAACGAGAATTATTTATAACGATGAATTGTAATTGGCTATAAAATATTAAAAAGAACAGTTTTAAATAATCGCTGGGACTTTTTTCCCCTTATCTTTTTCTATTACATCGCAGCTTTTCTATTCACCGGCGCATTGACTGCTTTGGAAGTGTTTGTTTTCTCACGCGCCGCCGTATCTTAATGAGAGGTCTTCCTTTTTTTTCAGCGGAGAACGGCCGAAATTATTCGCCGCTTCCGCGCGTAATGGAGAATATCCTCGTGCCGGTGGATTACCTCCGCTCGTTTGCGGCTGATTCATCGTTTTTTTTTTGCCTTGCAATTTAGCGTTGGTGAGACAGTAAGTGATAGGGGCTTTGTTTATTTTTAAGCTCTTTGTTGATTAAAAGGACCTCGCTCTATTATCGCTATTTTGATGAGATTTGCATTTCTTTGTTCAAACTATTTTCAATCAATACATTTGAAATCAGTTCATCTCAAGCTCTCAAAATACACAACATAGACGGAATATAAAGTAATACACTTAGAAAAAGAATGTGTAATGTGGGCGTAGGATTGTCTATGAAAATTTGTCATCTAATTATTTTTGCATTTATTTCCATGAATTTTGTAAATTATACACGTGAATCTTTTCAAAGAAATTTTAAGTGAATCTTTGAACTAGAATACAATGCATGTATGGTAGTAGTCATCATTCTTGAGTCATTTAATGACTTGATTGAATGTAAAAAATATTGAAGTTTCAGTTTGCACAACTGACACATCTACATAATTGTAACAAAATAAAATGTACGTAAAATATAACTTATTTTACTAAACAAAAGAGAAAGAAATTAGTTCAACAATTATCTTACGAAACACCGATAACCCGGAAAATTGGACATACGTCTGAAACACTTACGCAAATATTATCGTAGGCAACGACTATATATTCTTGATATGTTCTTGAAATTTTCGATAAACGAAGATATACTTAAGAAAATCATTAATTATTCAAATTGAGGAAAAAAATTCGAATGATTATTCACTGAGAGAAGCAGTCTAGTAAAAATTATTATATTGCCTGGAAAAATAATATAAAAATCATTATGTTTTATAGTAAAATCCGTAGATCCCTTAAGCGATTACAAGGACGTGGCCTGTTGCCTATACCTTTCAGGATTTAAAAAGAAAATTAATAATTAATAATTATTGATAGAAATTATTAATATTTTTGATTGATTTAGCTGTTAGTTTTTTTTAATTCGTTAGAAAATGCAGTATAATGGGTAAAAACCCGTAAATTTATTAAGTAAAATAAAATCAAAATAAAATAATAAAGACTAAGTGGATTCTGCACAGTCGCACGAAAATTACGAAAAACTCCAAAAAAATGCAGACGGGACAGCAAACCGAACTGCAGTAGATATAACTAAGCGCGCAAGTATGCGAGTATACTCGCGAGTGACAGTGAAAATAGTCACGGACGACGCATTAATTGCGCAATTGTCGTCGCGAAGTGCATCGCCGAAATGGCACTGCGACGATGCGTCACTTGCGTGCAGGAGCCTCGGCCGGTCGCGGTCATCTCGCGGAGGCGGAAAAAACGCAGAGGACACTACACAAGTCGACGTCGATTACTCACTTGCCCGAGCACGCCTCAAAGCATATGTCAGTATATATTCGTTGTCTTGTGTCTCGCGCGCACATCACGTCGCTTTTTTCCTCTCCCGTGTTCGCCTGTCGCTCGGGGAAAAAGTTTCATTGATGTACCTACACCGAGTGCTCCGGCATTCGAAGGTGCGCGTCGGCGACAGCTGACATTGTATATCTAGTGGAATGCAAGGAATCTGGAGATTTTACTTTATTTTCTTTATTCAAGAATGAGACTTAAAATTTTAGTTTTTTCTTTAAGATGATGATGATAATGACTCGAATGAGTGACGAACTAAATAATTTAAATTAATAATGTGTCGCCAAAATTTTTCGATCTTCAGATTTTGACGTAAAAGTACTTATTTAGGTTCAGAAAGACCAAAAAAATGTCTATGTACGTACGTACGTATGTATGTACATATGTCGTTCCCCCTTTTTAACGTCTAAACGACGCGATGGATTGTTCCCAAATTTTGCACACATTTTACAGTCATTTGTATTGAGTCCGCTTGAAAATTTCAAGTATTTTTGTTGATTAGT
>JAWWEN010000020.1:433559-474347 GCA_035582955.1 Sycophila texana
TATTTGTTTCAATCAAATATTAATTGAAACAACTAACCATCGATTTCGATTTCTTACTTTTTTTTCAGTGTACATGAATAACTGCAGACATACATTCGACTTATGTACATCAATAGATGTATTATGTTTACGCGAAAGGCAAATGAAAATTTCTCCTCGCTTCAAAGTGCTTAAATAAACATTTAAAATGTTTTCTCGATATACATTAGCCGCTCCTGCATCAAGCCTCCTTAACGATCCAATCTGCCGCCGGCCAATTAATCTCGCACAAAAGCGCAACACCGAAGAGATTCGCCCCGTCTCTCTCAAATGTGCATTACGCACGATCCGCGACAACCGCCAATCATGGAATTAACGTCTATTCGCAAAGGCGAAGGCTCGATCGAGGCGCCGTGCGCTTGAGCGAGTTTACTCGCGCACGCAACGACAATTAAGTGCGCCTCGTGTATTATAGGTATGCATGCGTATGACGTGCGATCAGGTGGACGTGCGATTTTCGCGGTGGCAGCTGTATAGGTTTTTAAACGAGCGGTTTACCTGAGAGAGGTGCGGGCTGATTTTAAATTGGACTTTTTTTTTATTGGTGTACATGTATAGTTTGTGGAAGTATTTTATTATTTTTTATTTTATTTCAATGACATGTGAGTAACTGGTACAAGTATCACGGGAGTAACTGGTAATGTATATCTTACCATTTAAATACGTGTGAATAAGTGAATATTTATATATTCGAAACGAATTTTACTTACTCGTATTTCGAGAGTATGAACAGTATATTTTATAAAAGAAAGAATCCATGAATTCCGTATAGGTGTTACAATGAATTATTGAAGAAATAATATAAAAAAAGGAAAATCATACATCATTTCTTTCTCTATAATAATTACATAATAATTGATAAAAAAAGGATTATTATATTAATTTAGATATACTACTTTTTCAGTCACTTTCTCTGTGATTTAATGGAAGTCGGTTGCTTAAAAAAAAAAAGTTTGTTCTAATGTAAAATGCAAGTGTATATTTATAATAGAATTAATTTATAAGTCTGAGTAATACACTTAGCTATTGTAAAAAAATCTAACCAGTTTCTGAGCAGGAACTAGTGGATTTTACTTTTACTTAGCACCGATACCCTTTGATCGGTTAAATTACTTGGGAAATAATTGCACTTTTTAACAGTAATTTAATGTACCGTAAAATCTTATCTTTCGCATGTATATTCATTCATCATTTTAGTCAAGATAATAATTCCTTTCTCTTTATTTTTTTTTATATATTGTATAGATATTTTTTTTTATACGTTGTATAGATATATTTTTTTATATATTGTATAGATGTATTTTCATCTATCTTATGTATCATTTTATCATTATTATCAATTATATCAATGAAAGAAGAACAACGCAACCTCCGAATTACAATAGCAATTCGGTTTTTTACGGGAATCGAAAAAGTGCACCGCGGCGAAACCACCGAATCATTGAGAAAAATTACTGGAATCTTAAATAACGTCTTAATTATCAACACTTTGTAAGCGAAAGCTTTCTCTCCCCATCGCCTTGTTATTCAAAACAATAATAACAGATGACTTGCCGACTTTAAATTTCACACTAATGAAAGCCAGTGCCTCCCGCCCAGTTGAATAACCCAATAACCCTGCAAAAAGTCAACGTACACACTTGGAGAAATTTTCTCGTAAAAATTGCACTTTAAGCTCGCCGTAAAAATTACGTGAAAGGACGCAATTGTAAAAATTTTACGGGAAAGTTATTGTAATGTGTATCTTGAATGGTTGGCCTAGTGGTGAAAATTTTATATTGAATATTATGTTGATTGGAAATCTAGCTGAATATACTATTTGTCAATTTGCTAAAATTCATGTTAAATCTCTATTAATAATTACCATTAAAACAATGACCTTATTGAACACCTTATCATAAAAATAATGTTTCTTGCAAAATTTACTGCGAACATTATTAGAAAATTAACAGATCAAACAAGATTTTTAACCGTGCACGTGAAATCCATACCGATTTCATATACGACCTTTCGGAACGTATTTTAGATTGATGCCCATGTGTATTTCCACTTGTGGCTTTTCTGGTTTTTGGTTTTATACAACCCCGACTACCGGTGAAATCTATCTAAAATCCATATGAAACACAGATGAAAATCAGTCTGAAATCATTTAAAAATAAGTCTTCACACAATCCATGAAATGGGCCTCATTTTAATTTACGAGTCTACTTTTAAATATATAAATTTTCAAAAAATCGAAAAATTTCATATGGTGTTTCAGCCTCATTCCACGTGAATTTTTTATATAGATTTCTACATGGCTTTCCCGCAGGGTTCCTCACGGACTCCACTTTGTTTTCCTAGCATAGATTTCCTTTATATAATTCCACAAGAATTCCATACGACGGTTTAAGACACTCCTATAAGGATAACCCGCGAAAAAAAAAATCCAGCTCCGAAAAGCATATCGCTCCGCGCACAGCTGAACACTTTCGCCTCCTCCGCCGCCGCCCATCGGCCGGCACGATCACGCGGAAAGGAGAGTTGGGCGCACCTGGCGCTCAACTTTTTTCCTCTCCATTCGGAAAAGGAGGATGGTAAACCTCCTTTATAATTACTCCTCCTCGCGCGCCCGATTGTTTCTCGGCGGCGTGCCGATGCCGCGGCGACTATCTGCCCGGAAAATCGGAGGAAGCCGAACGAAAACGAAGCGCGGGACAGAAAAAAAAACAGGCGCTGCCGGCGGTTCATTGTGCCGCCAGGAGATACACGTGTATATACAGAGCGGCGAGCGGGCGGGGAAAAGTGGGCCGCGGCTAATAATGCGATTGCCGAGGAAAGCTCCGCTCGGCGGAGGATACGATCCGCCGCGGGACACAATGGGGGAGACGGCATCGCGGATTAAATGAGGCGCGAAATGAAAATCCGAGAGACGCGATCGCGGAGCCTTTTCGCTCGTTTCCCGGTCCCCTGGAGCGGCTCGGCGGAAAAGGGCCGGCGGTTTTCCTTTTGGGGAGGAGTGAACTGAAAAAAAATGAGGGACGTCGGTGTGCCGCGAGACTTTGTCGAGTCTGCATTTATAACCGTGATCGCAGTGGACAAATTATATGGAATTTAGATGCCTATTTGAAGGTACTTTGCTTTAATTACTTACTATTTGAATCCAATATACCTTCATAGCCTTGCACGGTTCCTATAAAACTACACTGAGAGAAATGTTTTAGTAAAAATCACTAAACTGTTTGAGAAGGCAATGACAGACTGACTGATAAATACCCAAAAAATTACAATACTGTCTAGCAAAATTTACTATATTTTTAACAAATTTTACTGAAAAGTTTAGTAATTTCTCGCGGAATGTCAGTCTATGACGACTTTCCCAAACAGTTCAGTGTAATTTTTACCAAAAAAATTTCTCTTTGTGTAGAATTCGGCCAGAATTTTTAATATGTATAGATTTTCCGAGAATTCCTAATATGTGAAAGCGTGTACTTTGCCGTTTTGATCTTCAGTTAATAACAATTAGAAAAATTAATCAAATTCCATTAAATACTTTCTGCTCTATAAAAGAACTCCCTTTTAATTAGTATATATTTTCTTTGAAAAAATTGTAGATACGCGTTGCTTTAAATAACAGGTTGCGATACACTCTAATTTCTGAGTAGGCTATACAATAGTCAGTAAACGGTACATTCATTTAAGATAATAAGACTTCCGAATAATTAAACAATCTAAAAATGTTACTTCCGTGTAAAATTCTTTGATATAATAAGTTCATATCGACATTTGTTGAATTTAGAGCCATTAAATCAAATATTTACTTGCATCAAACGATAAAATTTATTCTTCAAAAGCTTCGCTACATTCTGTCATATCTCTTTTAAAATATTTAACAGTAGATTAAATTTTAAAAAATATAGGATTACAGTCCTGTCGCCAGCCAAGCCAAGCTATTTCTGCATCGGACGCACGCTATTGTTAGGCCTGTAATTCGCAGCGAGTCGATGATTCATCGTTTTTTAATCGCGCATATTTTATTTATAGCCGAGTGTCGCTGATTGCCATCGGCATTTAGTAATTACTTTCGTTTTCCCTTACACACGCCAAGGGAGATCCGCGCAATTTCTCACCCAACGAATAAACCACTGTATGGCCCATTGTTTGTTGCTCATAAGGAGACAACAGTAGTACAAGCTTCTCAATATGTTATTGTCGACTGGTACATTATTCGCGCTAACTGAAGTCCTTAAATATATTTCGGTGTACGTATACGCAACTTTCTTCTTTCTTTTCTCACGCAAATAAGCGCAAGTGGCGCTGGGCTCTAAATAAAGCAATTAAAACTGAGAGCGTGAATATCTAAAAAGGCAACTGTTTAACAATTATTTTATTATTGTTAGTTGAAAAATCCCGCCATGATCAAATTTTTGAGATTAAAAAATTAATCAGAACTACATTTTACTACAATTAATGTATATACACATTTAGAATTAAAAAATAAATTTCAGAATAATTAGAAAATTAAAAAATTTAAGGATTATTTCATTGATTCTACTAATTAATCAGATTCAAGTACTAAATATATGCATCAAATCATTTTGAATGTATTCACCATTTAACCGGATATTGCCTTTGAATCAATTGGTTTCCTTCTTAAAATGCTTCACAACGTCCTACCATCGTTTTTTAAAGAGAAGATTATTATATTGGTATGATTACGACTTTTATTATTATTTGCAAATGCAATTATTATTTATTATTATAATTATTAATTTTTCTTTTTTTGCTTTTGATAATTAAGTGAGTCCTGCTAAAATGAATCGAGCAGAATTTCTATTGGGCGACCGTAGGCCAGTAAAATGTGAAAGTCGCGTCTCGCAAAAGCCAAATGAATTCGTTTTACGAGCAGGGCAGCGGACGCGTCACGGTAAAACGGCGCCAGTGCGCCTCGGAAGCTCGCGGCTTATCTCCTCGCGCTCGGTAAAACTGCACCTCGTTATCGCGCGAGACCAGGGCCGCCGCGTCGCGATAACAATATACTTATATATACAACGGCATAGTGACCGCTCAGGTGGAATCTTCTCTCATAAAAAAGCAACGACAGAGGATATTGTGCAGCATTCGAGGTGGTATTAGTATATGAAGAACAATTAAGAATTAATGTGGAGAAATTAAATTGCAATATTCAAACAATGTACAATTTTCTTGTTTCTTTTCAAGTATAAAGACCCTTATGGTCTATTTATAAATGTATCAAACGTTAAATCTGGTCAGTGGTTTTAAACGAGCGAGTTTTGAATTTTCGGCGTGCCGTACACGCAGAGGCGAAAATTGTCGCCCTATATGGGGCGAAGTGCGCGTGGGCCGACGAAATGAGGTGAAAGTGGTGCAATCGCGGTCGGAAACACAAAAAATATCCGACCATTAGTCATAAGGTTTTTCGTCGCTTTTGACGGGCTATTATGTCAATGTCACCTTTTCGTTTTCATGGCCGTGTACTTCGTAATTTCGACTTCCCCTGCTCATTTACGACATGCTCTACAATCTTGTGCATCGAAATGGAATTGTAAGGAGATTCTAATAGATTTCGGTGATGATTCGACGATTAGCTGCAACAATGAGGCATTCAGTCGTCATTTTAGACTATAGAAAGTATGTGTTATTAAATGATACCTATATTTCTTTTTTATTCGCGTGTACAGATACTTTTTGTCAAAATATGAAGAGTCAGAATATTCCTTGTGTGTATAAAACAGGGATTAGCTTTAAAATACACTTTCGTCCTACTGTGTAAATAATTAGAAATTTCGAAGTTTTTTGACTGTCACTCCAACGAGCGACTATTCTTCTTGCTTTTAAAACCGCCGTATTTTTTCATTTCAAATCGTTTTAAATAGATTCGAATAAATAACGAGGATTACCACAGACTTTGCTCCGGGTAGCTTTACACACGCACAATGAAATATGAATGCACAGATGTGTGCCTATTGAGCAATTCTATAATGTTAAAGAAAACCCGTCAACCTACAACCCACACATCTTGTACGTATACACGTTTATGCCTGCACTGAGAAAAGAAAATCGTTGAAACGCAAATGGTACTTTACTGTTAATATATTTATAGCTGTATACAAGTAACTATATATGTATAATACTAGTTTAGGATTTTTAGTGCGAAAAACTTATAGAACCCTAGAATTTCCCATACGGTTCCTATAGGAATTCTAGCGTTCTTGAATACAAGAAAACTTATAGGAAATCCTTCCAAGGATATCTTCATAAGGGATATACACTTAATAAAATACACATTGACACTTAACAAAGTATATTTCTCACAAAATGGTAATACACTATAAATTCAACGAAATATAGACTTTTGTTTATAAAATATTCCTGTCTTACTCTTTCAATCGTGTATAAATCATTCCTTGCAAAACTCCACTACATTAAACGCAAATAAATGTTGCAATTATTTACTAAAATAAGTGGTATTTTAATCAAACATTTTCTTCTCTCAGCATGCGTATACGCACATATATACACTATAGAATATCCCCAATCGACTGAATTCTCAAGTAAATACACCAGCGCAGCAAACGATTACTTCACCGATCGATCGCGTGCCGCTCCGTTTAAAATCCCCCGCCACTGAATACTCATACTTAAAGACTTAAGTGCTTATACACGACCCACGAAATAATATTGCATCCGAGGCAGCGATTTTCGATGAGTACGACTGAGATCGAACGTTCCCGGCGTCCACATGTAAAACTCGTCTGGCCGGGGGGTACGAAAGAAAAAAATACTCGCACGGAGAGAAGGCGGGAGAGCTGCAACAGCCCGGGCCTCGTGCTTTCACGCTGTCGCGTGCGTGCAGACGAGAACTCATCGACGATCCGGCCGATTTCTTTCTCGCGCCTGCGGGGAAAGCGACAGCGGAATTCGCGGCATTCCTCGGCGAGCGGCACTCGGACCTTTTCAAGCTCTGAGAATTTACGAGTTTCGGTATGTAGGCCTGGAGCTCGACGGATTTTCCGATGATGGATCATATAATTTTTTCTTTTTAAGTTACTCTGATTATTAGTTATAAGAATTAGGAATCGATATTTGTCAGATCTATGGAAGAATGAAAAGACTGAAAAATTATTCAATGCGAATAAATTTTGAGAGTTGAAGCTTTGACGGTGCAGCTTTTACAGGTCTTTAAGATGAGGAAGGGCAGGTAGGTCTAACCAATCTGATTTAATTTTAATAAATAAAGCCGATAAACGGCCGAAGATAGTCATATATTTATATTAAATTGATTATTACTGTTAAGTCCAAAGAATTTACCGATAATTGCAATGTAGTTTATCCTCTGAGAAAAAAAGAATCATTTTTTGAAAAGATTCGTGACTTAACCGCAACTTGGAAATCGTTTATTTGATACAAATACAATTTTTGTTTTTATTAGAGACAGATTCTTATAATTAAGAAATATAAAACTTGGTTTCATACAAAAGAAAAAGATAAAACCACTTTATGGCGCGAAATTTATGATAATAAGGGATTCAAATTTCGCGCCATAAAGTACATTCGCTTTATTTTTTTTCAATATATTAAGAATTAAGTTCAAAATTAAAATATTGACAATTTAACAATTAAGAATTCTTTTCTCACAGTGAAGTTTGTTCTTTATTTTTCTTATACTACTTGAAAGGATCAGTTTCATAGTTACCTTATATTTTTATACGACTTATAGAGTACCTAATCTTTTAAACGTAGAAAACAAAAAATCTTTTAATTCTTCAAGGCTTTTAAATACGATCCCAAATTATTTTTTTACCCGCACAATAAATACGATACTGGGCGACACTAATTATCTCCTCGAAAATTTTCTTAAATTAAATCTCAAATCCAAGCAGACCGACCCGATGGTCTAACGTCTGTCAAGCGCGCTCTTCTTTCATCTCTCCTAAAAAAAGGAAGAAAAGAAGAAGAAAACTAGAAAAAAAAGAAAAGCCGAGGAGAGAAAAAAAAGTTTCGCTTAAACCGTTAGAGAGCAGGTTTCTCGCGCGGCTCGGCCTCTAATACTCCGACGTCCACAAAAAGAGAAACGCAGCATAGAACGTATACATATATATACACATTTTTTGTCGCGCGAGTTTGGAAGGAAACGCGGGGATAATTGCGCGCGACTGTAATTTCCGCGTAAATTGATGCGTTTAATGAATTGACAGCGACCAACCCTTCAAACTGCAAAAAGTACGGCGCGAGCTTTAAGAACATTGCAGACTCTGCGCAGATATTAAAAGATATGGCTGATTAATAAATTAGAAGCGAGAAAGGTTTTTTTTATGCGGAGAGACACTCGAGTTTACAGGCTATATATGTAATATATACTCTTAATTCTCGTTGTGGTTTTACAAGATCATCTCTGTGTTTTACATCATGTTGTAGCTTGGCTATATTTTCATGTTATTACAGTGTATATGATACTTTAATTAAGAGGTGGTTAAGTAAATTTAAAATTGTCGGGTGCTATTTATAATTGTAGTGTGACGGTGCATTTTTATTTTCTGGGCTATGTTTATACTCGAATTTCTAAAAACACGTTTTTTTATAGCGAGTGCATAGGGTAAACACATTTGGATTTTGATGAAACGGCGGTAAATTTGAATATAAGTGGAAATTGTGTTTTCCTTCGTTTCGGCTTATGATTAAAAGAAAATCCGAGCGATGATCCAGCTAAAAATAATTTTTCAAGATTTTAAAGTGGGCCACCTCCGCTTTGCTCGTAATTTAAGCGTCTAAAGATGGATTATTGTTGCAGTGCTATTAAAATTAGTAGTAAAAGGACTATTTTATGGCTGTCGTTATGGAGTCTCTCGTATGGAAAGTTGTGAACTTAGTACTAAATTTTTTTTAATTGTTCAAGATATGCTAAATTATTACGATGACCTATTTTTCATATACACCGCACTGAATTTTATCAAATTCGAGCTTGAATTGTTACTTTTTCTATGGAAGCTTTTATAGTGAAAGCTTCGTAGTGGGAGCTCTTATGAAAATAGGGGAAATATATGCGTAACATGATTGATTTTGCGGAATATGAATAACTTGTTTACAGTAAAAAGTATTTGCATTAAAACAAAAAATAAAACTTCCTCAAAATATTAGCGAGAAAAATCGTAAACGGTTCAAGATGAGAGAATTTTTTTTATAAAATTGCAAAGGCAATGACTGAGATAATAGGAACCTTTTCGAACTTTCCTGTTAAACGGA
Source organism: Sycophila texana (assembly GCA_035582955.1). Classification (NCBI taxonomy): domain Eukaryota; kingdom Metazoa; phylum Arthropoda; class Insecta; order Hymenoptera; family Eurytomidae; genus Sycophila; species Sycophila texana. The sequence goes on from JAWWEN010000020.1 coordinate 442,842, forward strand.
AATTACTTAGAAAATAAATCTTCTTCGTTGTCTCAAGTACACAAGTGCTGCATCGTAAATCAATGTGAACTCATTAAGATGTTACGACTTCAAAGGATGCCAGGCTAAGCCGAGCGCATAGTAGACAAATTTAAGGTCGTTAAAGAACAATGACTCTGTGCATTAAACTCATGCAAGAATTACTCTTCGAAAATTTTATAAGCCATTTTAATAATGAAGAACCTTTATTAAGTAGGTAAATGACAAACATGTTTCAAATGGGTCACTATACGACCAATTAGTACCTGCATGTATTCAGGTTAATCGTTTCCTCTGAAAGACCACGTGGTGCAGGAGTGTCCGTCCGTTTTGAGGACTAACTAAACACCTTATTCTTTCACTTTAATTATGGCCATTCAACTGAAAAACTCTCCGGCCAAATTATTGACATCCAGAGTTTAATTCCATATACGAGTCGCATATGATGGGGACACCAAATTAATTTTGCTCTAATCACATTCCAAATGACCTCTCCCGTATTTTTTCCAACCATTCATCGACGCCAAGTGAAATGCGCTTCCAACATTGAAAAAAAAAATCGCTTTCTAAATAATTAGAGTCACGCCTCGACGTGACCCGCACTCGTAGATGGAAATCAAGACAAATTTTCACGCAAAAAATAAAAAAAAATTAATAATAATAATAAATAAATAAAAGATCCTGGGTAACAAAAATTAAGTTAGGATAAAGTTTATATGAAGCTCATGTCTGGATTAAGTTCGGATTAACGCTTTTTAGATGTTAACGATCATGCTCATTAAGGTAAACAAATTTTATTCAATTTGCGTCAAGAAACTTCATCAAAAGTTCATACAAAATCATCAAAATTTTTTTAAAAAGCTCTGTTCAATTTAGCAAACTTTAGATGAAGTTCATACACAAATTCAATAAAATTTTTTGATTTTTTACTTTATCAGCAGTTTTTATTAGTTTCTTCTTTTTTTTAGAGTGTTGAAATAAAAAACAGTAATACAAAATGAAATGGTAATCGTTATCGGTAACTTTACATGATTTGTATATATATTTCGCCAAACTTCGATATATGACTGGTTTGGAAAAGTCTCAACTTAATCCAAACACGAACTTAATCTATCTGAACTTAAATCCAACCACGAACTTAATCTATCTGTACTTAATCCAACCACGACCTCCGTAAACTTTTTTTTTACTTTTATAAATGTTTTTACGCAGGAGCCGTGAGGCATAGTCTTAAAGTCATTTAAAGCGCGCCGCTCGGTTCAAATTGGCCAGGTCACTACTTGGGTGTCTCCACGACCCAGAAATAAGAAAAAAAAAGGAGTAGAACCGCCCGAGTGGAGAGCGGGTGACTGGTTTTCCACTTTCTCGCGATTTTCGTCCAAGAAATCGAGGCGGACTCGCTCTCGAGCGCGCTCGATGGAAAACTGCGCACCTCGATTTAAGGAGGCCGATGGCGTTATCCCTTATGCAGCTGCGGACGCCGCGCCTCGGTTTTCCCTTTTTCGAAAAGCTTCGAGGTCTTCTCGGGGAGTGACGAAAGTGCGGCAAGCTTGGATCTGACGCGTGCGCCGCGCTCTGCTGTTGCGCGAGCTCACGCGCATATGCTTATGGCTAATTACTAAGCGGCTGGATGTATGTACGATTTATGCACTATTTAATGCAATATTTAATAGCGTCAATTTCAAGGCCGCATGCGTTATTAAGTACACTTGTCTTTGTTCTTCTTTGATTAAAAAAGTTTGTTTTATTGATATGTCATGGGTCTATATTTAGAATACTTCGTAAATTAAGTGCAATGAAAATCCTAATAGAAAATCGGTTAGAAAACCTCTTATAACTTTCCTGTCTTAAAAAAAAACGATAGCCGGATGTTGTGAAGCACTCTAACAATAATAATTGAATAGCTATACCTAAAGGACGAATTCTCGGTTAAAAGGCGCCAAAATTTAAAACGTCTATATGTGTATTTTAATATTCCAATTTGATTTATCAAATTAGTTTTTATTTTTTTTTCTGCCTGTTCTATTTATTCTAAAATTTATTTTCTAATCTCAAAAATAAAATGGTTTATAGATATATTGCAACCTTCATATTGAAGTGCAGCCTTCACACTGAAAAAGGAATACCGATTACGATTATTTAATTCTATTAATAGATTAATGAAATAATTATTAAGATCTTGCAATTGTTAAATGTTATTCTGAAATTTACTTTACTCAAAAAGTAGAATTTATTGTATTATTAGGGACTCAATAAAGAGGAACGATTATTAATATATAAATTCATGAAATTATCATTAATTTTAAAAATTTTTTGATGATTCTAAAATTTATCTTAAATAAGTGTGTTAAGAAAACAGTTAATGTCATTCTGATTGATCTCCTAGCCTGAAAATCTTAAATGTGCTACTCTGCTAGTATATTTATATCTATCAATGCAATGGATCGTTAACAGCAGTGATGGATTTAGAAGCTAAATCGCCACTCAGGCAAATCGAGATCTACTCTTTTTTTTCCAATGAAACTGGATCACCATTGCAATTGCATTGTCAGTGTCACACGAAAATCACACTCATCATTAAAAAAATAAACAGACAAAAAATAGAAAGGAAGAGAAAAGGCGATTGTCTGAAGGGTATGCAAAAAAACCGACGAGTCTAATACCCGTGCCATCTTTAATTAAGCCTTCAGCGCGTCCTCACTGGCAATTAAATGAACAAGCAAGGAGAGAGAGAGAGAGAGAGAAAGAGAAAGAGAGAAAAAAAAATGAGGATCCCTGAGTCATCGTCTTTTTCCTGCAGCTCGTTTCTCCCTGCGTTTCGTTATCGTCATCCTGCCGCCTCCTTTTTCCAGCAAGCGCGTGGCTCGCGTGTACTTACGAACGCGCGTAATTAGGCTGCAAAAAGATTCGGACTCGGAGGACTACACGTTCGGAGGGTTAACACACGCTGAGACGAAGAAGTACGAGATTTTTTCGTTTTAAACTCCGGTTGTCTGTTGTTTACGACGAAGCCTCGTGATTAAGGGGCTTAGGGGGTTACACAGTGGGTTGCGAAAGTTAATTTTATTTTTAACTAACAGTTTACTAATAGAAACTCAGTGGTTTATACGAGCGGTTCAAAATAAATTTATAATGCTATTTTCTTTTTTTTTCGACAAGTTTTATTTGCTAAAATCGATCGTGACGTATTTTTTATTATCAGTAACATATCTTCTTAAAAAAATAATAATTTTTCTCAATAGAATGAAACATATAATAGAATCATTTTAAGACAGTTCAGTAAATTTGAGAGTAGAAATGTGTAGAGTAAAGAAGTAAAAGTTAAAGGCGTTAAGCTGCTTTAAAAGCATAAATTGAGTTAAATTTAGGAAAACATCGTGCAACACCTACGTCTCAATCTAAATAAAGGAGAGAGTAGTACGTATATAGGTATACATAAGTACTATATACAGCTATTTTCATTCAAGGCTCCTCAATACATATGGTTGAACAAATCAATATGAAAAAAATACTACCATAAATTTTGGAAAAATTGCAAATGTCATTATAAAAGTTTCCTTTAAAAAAATTACCACAATTACAGCTAATTTCATTGTAAAACTTGTATATAAAATTTTCCGATGATTATTAAATTATTTGTCAAACAATTTATAATAAATTTTCATATACATTTTTCTCAGTGTACACTGAGAAGAATCCCCCATAGATGGCCGATCGGACGCGTCGCATGGTATAATATACACATACACACAGTAAGTGTATACGCGGCGAAGTAGGCACAGCGAGGAGAGAAAGGAGGAATCGTCTCGGCGAATAACTGGCGGATCGAATTGATTTCGCAAATCACTCCGCGGGGAGATGCTCCCAGGATGACTTTTATCGGCGCCGCGCGCTACTCCCCATCGGCGGTGCGTCGCCCTCGCGATCGCCTACTCCTTCTCCTCTCCTCTCCGGAGGCGCTCGTCGTATATACCGCTATACAATCCGCTTCAAAAGCTCCTCCCGATCGAATCGCCGTGTAATCGTGCCATTTGTCGCTTCAGCGGCGACGCCACGCTACGCGGCGACTCGAAACTTCGAAACTTTCAATTAGAGAAGGTACGGGTATTAGTATCGTGGGTCTAATGAAAGGAGTCATTTCTACGTGGCGAAAAATAAAATGTCTTACTTCAAATTGTCGTAGTTCATTTTAATTTTCTCTTGTGATTTGATTAATGAAAAGATTTGATTTAAAGAATATATATAGTTTTTTTGTTTCTTATGAGATAATTTTTTTTAATAAGTGTAGTAATTAAGATTTATGTTAAATTTCAATAGAAACTATTTGTGATTTTTTTTTTTTTTAGAAAATCGTACTTGACTCCCTGGTCAGAAGAGAATTAATAAAATAGTATAATCATTGTGTCTTGATTAATGTATAGTCATTTATCGAATTCAAGAAATTCGCATCACTGAACATAACTTCATTTATTTTAATTTAATTCCAAATACTTTGAAGACATGTCACGTGAAAACAATTTCTAAAAGTTTGTACAAAATGTCCTTTAATAATAATTTGCAAGAACAGTATTAATTATATAAAATTTTTCTCATAACGTAGAAAGAATGAAAAAATACAAAAATCATTTGATTCAAGAATTAAAAACAAGCCAATTAGATTCAAAACTTTCAATTAGTTCAATTTTTGTCATGATGACTTGACTGTACTGTTGAAAACGACCACGTGGATTTATATGCATCCACGAGGAAATATATGCGGAATCTACGTAGAAATAAATCCACCTGATAAAAATGAATGAATATTTTCAAGCAGAAATATAAAAAAATAATATTTTCCTTCATACATGTGGAATCCACATGAAAAATCCATATGAAAAACCACTTAGAAATCCATTTGCGTTTTTAAACGGATTTTCACATTAATTTTATGTAGATTTTACATGGACTCTACATACCGAATTCCTCGAAGATTCCACATATATGATATTTCTTGTGGAAATCCAGACGATCGTTTTCAATTGGGTATCCGTTAATCAAATATACCAATTAATGTTTGTTATAAATGTCTTATCTCGGATTTTCTATAATATTATCCGAAATGCAAGTAACTCCCATTTAGCGAATAAACTAAACAAATAAATAAAATACAAATTTTGTTAGGAAAATAAAATTATCCTTTAAAAAGAAAGAGGAAAGTTACGAGATATTAGATAAAGACATCAATTGCCGGGTGTGTGTGTGTGCACACGAGTCAATTGCACTGGCATCCAACAAAACTGAGCGTCAGCACACATCTCGATGTGTACCTTAAGCTGTCCCTGCCCATGGAGCGGTGATTCAGCGGAATCTCGCGGGACACTGTACCGATTCCCGGGGCGTCGCGTCGTGGAAACAATGCCGCGTCGGATTCGTTCGGCGAGAGCGAGTCTGGAGCAACTGCGACTCACTCCCGCGGCCGTCCGAATGACCCATTTGATTCGTCATCGCCGCGCTCGGCGGCCTCCATTGGCGATCGATCGCTCGCTTCGAAGAAAGTCCGATCCACTTGTTGCTTCCGATAAAGAGGCCCGCGGGGTAGAAATTAATAACAGACGGTCTGCCGATTAATTTTTCCGTTGCATCCCGTTGGTGGTGTACACTTTTGGTGCCGATATTGAGTTTACAACGGGATTGTAGCTTCGTGTCTTTTCTAATGCGCAATGACGTGGAATATTTATTGTTACTTGTTTTTTTTTTTTTTTTTTATCGATTTTTACGATAATGTCATTATGAGAGTATGATGTTTCTATAGTATTAACGAGTTACTTTTTTTTTTTTAATTGCAGAGTTATGAAAAAGGGGCTTATCCAAATGTGAGCGCCGAGGATAGAGATAGTACGAAGCTGTACTACTACTATACGAGGACGCAAGGACTCTTCAGGATATGCTTCCCCGGTGAACGACCGACAAATGGTAAGTTTTTTTTAATGGTGTTAAAGTAATTAATTTAAGACTGTGTAAAATTTGAGGTGACTCTTAAAGACTACTATGAACAGAGATTTCTTAAAATATTTACCATTTATACAACAGCTGTTTGATTTACGTAATCATTTAAAATCTGCCAATGTGTAGTTGCTGATATACGAGTACAAACTCTGATGTTATGTTCAGTAGTGTAACGGACGTGTCCTCTTCGTATCTTTAACGGGTCTTGAATGTGTCTTCAGCATACCTAAAAAATATTTCAGATATATTAGAGTAATCCATTGCTTTTTTTATTATAAATTTAATTTATACATCCCGTTATTTTAAAACTAAAAAAAACTATACTAATAATTTCCGCTCAAAAAGAGAGTAATATCCATAAAAACAGCTTAAAAATTGGAAATTATAAAATGTTTTCTTGACCAAGTTGTTCAGTAAAGGATCTAAGCTTTTTTTTGCGTCAATTTCCGCAAACACAGTAAATAGATATAATACTTTCTAAAATTTTTAACGAAAGTTTGTCAGTATGCAATCACTGAATATGGAAGAGATGGCACAAGTGTATTTCCTCAATGAATTGTATGCTTATCCTGCCACAGTCCATAAATTGGGACAGTGATTTAGAGTACATCTTCATTGCGAAGGCAGAGTATTAGCGAAAGCTTCAGCCCGCTTAAACATGTTACCGTCAAAAAAAAAAAAAAATAATATAAAATAAAAACGCTAATTTATTCCTGAATTTTCTTCTCCTTTTCTAATTTCACAATTTAGTACCTCTGATTTATACTTCTCCTACTCACAGTAATTAATTAACGCACCAAACAAAAAAACAACCGAATCACTCGATCATACGATTACCAAAACACTATACGATTACTAAAATTTACTCAACAGACGGACTACTATGTAAGAAAACGCAGTTGATTACCATCGACAATCCGCGAAACGGCGATTGGTCAATCTAAATCTCAACGGAGCGTTGCTGCGAGAAGATTCTCGTAAAAATTACTGCAAAGCTCCACGTAAAAATTATGTGAACGAACGTAATCGAGGAACGGTTAGCAATTGGCACCGGAAGTTTTTATGAAAAAATCGCAGTAATTTTTACTTGAAACTTGGACTGTTGGAGAAGCTTTGTAATTGTTAAAAGTAAAGCTCCGAAATTTTTACGAGAAAATCCACGTGATATTTACAGAGCTTTTATTGTAAAGATCACAAATTTTCACCGAAGGTCCAATATACACGTAAAAATAAAAGTGACTTACTACTTCACCGTAAAAATTTGCAGTGTTTACAAATTGTCCCTCGATTACATTTTTTCACGCAACTATTATGGGAAACTTTACAGTAATTTTTACGAGAAAATTCTCTCAGTGCAGCTATGCACGAGCGATTAAAACTCGCCGGGAGAAAAGCAGACCAGCCGTTAGACGAGCACCACCCGAAACGTCGTATATCTCTCGGGATAATGCGCCTGCGTCGTAAAGCCTTCAGGATCGCTCGTATACAGTTTGCTCCCCATGACAATTTTTCTTTCTTCTGTTTTTTTTTTCTTTTTTTTTTGTGCAAACGAGGGGTAACAATGCGCCGTTCGCCGTTCGCGGTCTACCTTATCCATATATAGGTGCCCTGCGAAATTCGCTCGATGCAACACGAGGCGCCCGGAAGAGGAAGCGCCACGCGATCCTTATCGGTTCCTCGATGACGAATAGGTAAAACAGAGTCGTAAGCGGACGGCGAGTATGCCTCTCACCTGACGAGATGAGAAAATCCGCGCTGACTTTCTACGCGGCGAGAAACTAAATTTGCTTCTATATATACCCTTTTTCTCTGGATTATATTGCGCGTAAAGTACTTTTCAAGTGGGTTTTACCGTTAAATTTTATTATTATTATTATTAACACCATTATTATTATTAGTATTATAGTATAATGTTAGTATTATTTATTTATTTTACGGGCTGCCACTCATTTACAAGTTAAAATAAAAAATTAAGTCACAAAGAATTGCACAGAATAGAAGACCAGATTTAATAATATGAGCGCAATAAATAGAATTTCTTTAAAATTTTTCTTCAAACTAAAATCAAAAACTTTATCTGCCTTTATACCTTTGTCTATAAAGGACAATTCAAATTATAACTAACGCAATCTATGCAGTGGATTGAAATTTATTATGGATTCATATTTTTAATATTATTAATATTCTTATTATTACAGTATTTTTAGTATTACTAATACTATATTAGTATTACGGATACATTTGTTGTTATACGTTTTATGTTTGCGTTTAATGAAATTATCGTTTTGATTATTAACGTTTAATAAAGGCAATCACCGGATTTTCTACGTATAATGTGGAGTTTCGTAAATAAATTATTGAAAACGCGTTCCAGTTTTATTCAGGTTTTAGTTAGGTATGTTGTGCAATTTTACGCACCGGCGTAACTTTTAGCGATATTATCATTAATTCTCCGATAAGCGGGGAATTATAGTTTTTCTTACTTAACCGCGCGACTGTTTAATGGGCAACGGCTATATGAATAAATAATAAATTAATAATTGAATACCATGAGCGAAGCAGTAAGATATAAAAGTGTTCAATGTTTTTTTTAAATAATAATAAATAGAATGATTTTCTTGCGCCAAGTGAAATGATCAATTTTCTGACACAAAAAACAGGCCACCGTAAAATAACCTTCTCCTAAACGTAATTTTAAAAACACAAAGAATACTGTACAACTTTAGCCGCAAAGTGTGATAAAAAGAAATTCAAATTAGATGCGGCTTCTTACTTCCTGCCCTTTAGCCTACTAATGAATTTTCTCTCGCGATTTATTAATTTTCACCAAAAAGGAAGTCCAGTCAATTATTCTTTTTGTCTCTCTAATCCCCTACCCCCTTTCTTTGGTTTATTTATTGCTCCAGAGAGAATCCATAAATAGAATTTATAAGACACTGTATCTTGATGAACATAATTATTTTTATAATGAAAAATTGATAAATTAACGTAATTAATGTCATTTAACCACTTTACAATACATCGACAAGGAATATGTTTTTTATATTATATCATATTTTGTTTTTTCTAAATTTTAAATTTAAATTTACAAACACAACGATAGTATATACTCTATTATATACATACACCTTGTACCTCAAAGTGAAATAAAAAAAATTAAATTAGATGTGGTTTCTGACTTCCTGCCCTCAAAGCTTCAGTGTACTAATGAATTTTCTCCCGCCATTTATTAATTTTTACCAAAAAGGAAGCCTCGTCCATTATTTTCTCTGTCTATCTCCGTCTTTTTCTGGCTCTATTGCTCCGGAGACGGAGGTCGCGTGGGCTAATTAACGAAGCGCGCCTAAGCTCGCCATGCGTGAACATTTCGTCGGCATTCGAGGAAGCGGCGAGTGAAAGTCCGGCCTCATGGGAGAAAGACCCCAGGACCCGTTGTTCGGACATACATACATTCAAGTGTCCGGCCCTTCTGTGTGCATACGCACCTACCGACCGGATTCCAAACGGAGGCTGAGCCCCTGCTCCATTACGGCTTTTCTCTCACCCGCTTTTCACATCCTCTTTCAATGATTAATGAATCTTATTATTCATTCATTAACTTTCGACCTACGCACTTCTGTGTTTAGCGTACCATATGAAACAAAACAAAATTGATAAAATTCCATTTGATGGTTTTATTTGATCAGTCTTTATGACATTTCAAAAAGAAATTGAATGTGTTTAAAGTGTATACTGTTTAAACGAACGTTTTTTTTCTGGATAAATTTAGATGTTAGATGTGAAAACAAAATTACAATAGCATTTCGAATACATTTAAATAACGTCGCAAATTTCGCAAATTTTATTCTCAAATTGTTATTCGAGTTTGTAAAGCACGTTTTTTTCACATCCGATTCTTCAGGCTCTTTTTTCGGTTGTTTTACTGATGCCCGGTTGAAAAATCCCGTGTAGGATTTATCAGCAGGATTCCTGTGAGGGACAATCAGCAGGGAAATTTTTTGAAAGAATTATTTTGGAAATACTATAGGATAATGTCAAAAAAAAATCCTACTCCGTGGATGAGAAAAGAAATTGTAAGAAAATTTATTAAATTTTTCTGCCGAATTTTCTTTGGAAATTTCCTTACAAGATTTCTAAAATATTTCTTTTACCAAAGGATCTTACAGATTTCTGATCTGAGAGATTATTGTATAAAAAGATATGATGTTTGAGGAATATTTAAAAAAAAGATTTACAATCTATTCCCCACTCATTTAAGAGTTTTTTTTTTTAATTTAGTAAATTTCATTCTTTACACGATGATATAGATCTTATATACAATCATTTTTACTTATAGTTTCTATCACTGAAAAAAATAATAAGGGAAGATTTACAATAAATTTTGGGAAAATTACAATTTTTATTGTAAAATTTGCCACAATTACAGCAAATTTTACTTTATTATATTTTTCAGTGTAAATGCCCAGATAAAAAATCTTTTCAATAATTTCCTATAAGACTCCCTGCTGTTCCTGCTAAAAAATTGTGGAGAAATTCCTGCGCAAGATTATTTCAACAGGTCATTGTCCTTTCACTACATAGGAAACCCTGTATATATAGGATCTCGCGACAGCAGCGATCCAGTAGGGAATCCTGCAGGAAATCCTACGATAACGTAATGGACTCACAGGAATCCCGCAAAAAATCTTACAGTATATTCTTTCAGCAAGATAGTCTTACCATAACTCTCTAAACTTAATCCAAAGAAATTCCACTGAATTTTAAATCAGTGACGGCATACTTTTGACTGCAAAACAGTGAATTTTCCCTGCTTTGAAATTCAGTGGGATTTCACTGGATTAAATTTAGAGGGTTAGGCATATATATCAGGACACAATTCGCAAGATCTAAGTACCATCTGGACGCGACTCGGTAGATCGAGCCTCGCGTGTGGCGAGGCATCAGGCGCGCTCCCCCGAGCGTGTAAAGTCTCCGCCCGCGGGTATGAGCTCGGCCAGGCCCAATGGCTTCCTAGTCATATCGGATCCGCGCGCACGGAATGTAAATCAGCTGATGCGCGCGTAACGGGCTGTGGATGCGCGATGCTCTCGCGCTGCCATGCCGCCGCCACGCTCGGCAGCGCGGATGGGTTCCGTTGGACGGTGGGAGTCGATCCCTCCGAGGCGATTTTTCGCGCGCTCCCGCGGTCTGGTATAACGGCGAAAGTGCGATGTATATAAGAATTTTTTTCTATCGACCTCACCGGTAACTTGCTTGAATTTTTTTTTTTTTTATTTTTTTTTTATTTTACTTTAATAAATAGATTTTTAGTTCTCGCAGTTTAAAAGCCGAATGTTTGTTTGAAATTATAAATCGTGAGTATAAGTAAAGTGCCTTGAATTCGAAGAGAAGGTTATTGACTTTTGGAAGAAATCCCTACTCGCTGAAGAGAGAAATTTAATTATTTTACTCTCTAAAGTTGAATTGGTGAAAAAATACGAAAATTAGTGGAAATTGCTTTACTAATCATAAAATAGTGGAGCTCTTCCTATACTAATTTTTAGCGAAATTTCACTACTTACGTAGTCTTTCAGTGACTCAACTTCTGATTGTACATAATTTAACATTTTTCCCCGTATCATGATCGAACTGCTAAATTTATTTGACTTATATACAAAAGTTTGATATTCAAAAAAAATTCGATTGCACTTTCAACGTTTATTTATCGAAGCTGTAACACACATATATATTAATATTTCCTGCACGATATACATACTTGATCAATATTTTACATAGTATAATATACAGCAACACACGCAGCCGGGATCAATTCGATTTTCACCATCGCACTATAAAGTGTTTTCCAAGTGCAACGTTACATAAGCCGGAATTGCTGAAATTTCGCCGGCCCCCGTAAAACCGGTCTAAAATTTAGCGAAAAATTTGTAACTAGTCTTACTCGATATGTAAAAGTTGCGTTTGCTCGTTCAAAGTTCGAGTCAACGACACCTCGCATATATGGCGTTACGCGCCGACTATTAAGCGCAGGAAAAAGTCAAGTGCCGCGAAATGAATCCTGAGAAAAGGGGAGAAAAAAAAGAAAAATCTTCGTTTTCAAAAGAATTTTAATTATGCCCCCTGAATTTTCTCTCTCTCTCTCTCTCTCTCTGTCTCTCTCTCCGCGTTTTTATATCGCAAGAAAAATCCATGCGGTAATACCGCGAATTCTCCCACAATTATTATTATTATTATTATTATACAGAGCTCAAAAGTGGCGCCGCTTAAAAAAGCCTGACACAAGAGTATTCCACGTATCCATTTACATAATCGATTGCCGTTTACTCGTTGGCTAATTCCAGCAACGGCGCTCAGTTAGTTGGCTTTAAAATTTAGCGGCACTTGCGGATCGCACATTCCGCTGGACACTCGGGGGAAAGTATTTTTAAAAGCTCGAAAGAAGATCGGAAAATGGACTAATAAATTTATCATTTCGAACGGAATATTTTGGCTTTTTAAAGGAGAACTGTCTCCCTTCGAAAATTGACTCATTAGACTGTTAATTTCCGTATAGTTAACAGTTACGTGGCGCTCTTAATATAAACTAATCTCCAAGCGCGACGAAAGTTCTTCCGCCTATGCTAATGAAGCCTCTCTTGTATAATCCTTAATAACAAAGTACGCGCGCATTATACTTTGCGGAAATTTCTTGCAGCTTTGTTACCCACACACCAAGTTCACCATTACTTTTTGTCGGTAATAAGCTCCGCTTAAACGGCTGCGCTCCGACGAAATTCCCAAATAGTGCGTATATTAAGTGTATAATGTATGAATTTATATATGCTCGGTTCGATTTGATTCTGATGTAAAACTTTCTATTTTTTTGAAAAAATGCAACGTCGCATGGAAATTGCTTTCAAATAGAAGAAAGCGCAAACTCACCTTGCCGCGTGAAATTTAAATCTTTCATTAATGAGGAATTTGAGTTTCGCGTCATAAAGAGGGTTCGTTTTCTTTGAGCCCAATAAACCAGACATGACAAAGAATCTTTAAATCATATTTATAGATGCGTAAGCGCCATATTGAAGTCCTCTTTAAGATAAAAGATATCTCTTAAGACGTTTTTAAGGTAAAATGGATTTACCTTTAATTATTTCTTACCTCTGATTTATTGAGATACACAACGATTTTACGTTGCAGTTTTTAAAAACTTTTCTTCAAACGTACAAAAAGTTGTTTTTTTAGAAATACTCGTGAGCAAAAAGACAATTGTCGTATAGAAATGAAAAATAATAACATTTAAAATTGAAACATTTAACACTCTGACAGACAGGATATAGAAGACTTTTCTATAAATAGTGATCTTCCTCTCTATCAATGGAACTGTTAAATTACTTTTTAATTATTTTCCAGCTTTTACTATACTTATTAGTTCTTAAAAAAGAAACAAAATTTTCCTTTCATAATAAAGTTCATTTTGATTAAATTTGACTTGAAGATAAGTTAAAATTAACTCTGGCCTCATATATAATCTCTAAAAAACTTATTTTAAAACTTATTTAACTTATTTTTAAAAAATTTTTATCTCAATTAACAAAATAATACCATTAAATTAATTCCATATATATCAAAAATTCTCGAAAAAATTCAAACAAGGTTTCTAAAAACTATTTCTTTTAATGTCTTGACTAGACTAGAGAATATTTAAAGCTACCTTAACGAGAGTTTTAAATTTCGCGCCATATACAGTAAGCACACTATTCCTTTCAAGTGAAATTACATTTCCACACGGCCTTGCAGTTTTTAAAAAACGCCCCACCAACATCAAATGTAACCGAATGTACACCTATCCACTGAGAGAATTTTGTCGTAAAAATTACAGTGAAGCTTCCCGAAAACATTACGAAGCTTAACATGTAAAAATTACAAAGCTTCTCCAGCAGGCCGAGTATCAGGTAAAAATTAAAGGGATTCTCCGTTAAAATTTCCAGTGTTTACAAATTACGTTTTATGGGGAGCTTCACCGTAAATTTTATGAGAAAATTCTCTCAATGTAGAGTAGCATAGACTTAACGATGTCGACAGCGAGGTCAATTCTTCAACGAATGCAGGACTCTGTGTCTCCTGTTTGGAAACGCCGCGGCGAGTTGCGACCCTCTAATTCGAAGGTACGCCGTCGAAGTCGATCGGCTCTCGGTCAACCTACATTCCCCGCGAAATTGCCGCCGTTAATTCCCGGGCGAGGAGGCGAGTTGCGCGGCGGCACTTCCCCGCGCCGGTCGCCCCGGGCAACTATATGTACGAGCGTCACTTCGTATATACGCTGGTGTCTGGTAAATGCGGGCGAAACGCGCCGGAAGTCTCGGATTCCCACGTGGGAAAGGCCTCGAGCGGAGCGCGAAATCCCCATGGGCAAGGATGGATTTCTTTCGGGGAAGAAATTAGTTATTGAATCTTTGCACTGTTTCATTTTCCGGGAGTCACACTTTTTTTCAAGTGCTTTCGGACTTTAATTCAGAAATATTTGAGTAGCTTTTATATTCTCGTTTTTAGTAAAGTAACTTCTCTCCACATTTCGCGAAATCGACTTATCAGCATTATGATAAGTTGATTTCGCGAAATGCGGAGAGAAGTTATATTTTATAAATGTCATATATATTTACTCTTCATTTATAATTAGCGTCAAATTTAATCGGATTAAGAATTGTTTGTTATACTTACACAATGTGTTTTATTTCATTAAATACACAGGAGTAAATCCCTTATAATATTTACAAAGGTTTACGCAGTAAATTTTCGCAGGACACATAAATCTACATTAGATAATAAAGAATTTCAGATAAAACAAAAGTGGAAAAAAAATATCGTTGAGATAACAGATAGATGTAAAACTAGAGATTTAATAGTACCCTACGAAATTCCTACATGATCTCGTAAACAGTTATTTATTGACATGATTATATGGTGAATTTAATTTATACCACTTAATTTTGGTCTTGCTATTCGTTCAATAATTCCAGCAAAATCCACTGCACGCTTAATCGCATTTATGTTAGAAGATTTTTTAGAAGATTATATGATTTATTAATCAGTACCACATTTACTTTTTATTAATACACTCGTCTAAAATAAATGTTTATTTCATTAATGCATTAATTTTAAAAAGAAATACTTATAATTGAACACCTAATTCAAGGTTTTTACAACATCCTGTCATCATTCTTCTTCTAGGAAGAATAAATAAATAAATAAACGAATAAACAACTAACAGTTAAAGTACAAGTAACATTCTTGAATATCATGAATAACACATTATTTCACAATTAACCGAAGAAATGCTTTGATAGAGAATCCTAAACTCGAATTCCCATAAAACGCCTTTACGAACCTTCGAATAAAAGATTAAATAAAATAAAACAAAGCTTCTCAACCCATTCCGTCAACATCAATAGAACCGGGGAAAGCAACGGAGTCGTGAGGCGCGACAAAGAAGGGTAAGCGGAGGAGAAGGAGGAAGACCTCGGGTAATAGTTACTGTAGTCTCGGGTCGCGTCGGTGAAAAGGAACGGAAGCACCCGCGCCGTGCCGGAAGCGCCGTAGCGGAATGCCGAAACCGATAAGGCTTGGGCATAAAAATGCGTGTACGTGCGCGCCTCGCTTCGGGAACGGTAAATCAGCCGATTCCAGCTGCGCATACTCCTACGGCATCCCCCAAAGCTCGGTTCATATTTTTCCGAGTATGGTAAGCAGGGATTCCAATTAAACGTCGTATTTTATTGCTCGACACCGGTTAATTTAAAGTGCAAATTTCTTTCACCCTCATCATCCATAAAGGGCACTTTATTGAACTCTTCGTAGAGGGAGTAAAATCCGTATTTTATTCTCTGGACTCATTTTACTCCCCGGAGAGACACTTTACTCCTCAGAGATACTTTACTCCCCGGAGAGTTAGTTTACTCTGTGAAGACATAATTTACCTTTCGCAGACACATTTTAACGTTTGTAGACCCATTTTAGCTTTTGTAGACATATTTTAACTTCGACTCGAATGTAGATACGTCGCAGGTATTGGTCTATATTTTCTTCTTCGTACTGTGTAGGGTAGTTTTGCCTAAAATTTGTTCTCTTTGTCGAGTCCATATAACAATTATACATTTACAGCATATAGTATCTTCATGAATTTTTTTGTTATGCAAGAATATTACTGTAAATCAAACGTCGATTTTCATTCAACTATAAATCGTTTAAAGCAAAATTAGAACTCTTTCTTCACGCTTCAGTTGCATTGAGAGCTAATTAATTAAGAGTTTTCGATAAATTAATTTACGGTGACTTTCTAATTTTTCTTTTGTGTGTATTGCTTCATTTTCTTTGTACTTTTATTTTGGAATATTCATTTTCCCTTAAAAAATAAATAAATAAATAAGTTATAAATAATTAATCCTTCTGGCGTAAAAAAATGGCGCCAAAATTCAAAACCTTCAAATACTCACTTCATATTTAAATTTGATTAATAACATGAATTTTAATATCGTTTAATTTCAATTAATAAATCAATGATTAAATTAAGAAATTATCTAATTACTCCGAATTTTATTTTAATTATAAAAATGTTGATAAAATTGAAATACCGTTCTGATTGACAGTTGATTTAAAAAAAAAAAAAAGGAAACAAACTTAAATAACACCTCTCGAAAATTAAAATAAAAGATCCAGCCAACGTTTTACGTTGATTGCACGTCGCGCGGAGCATTCCGCTAACGCGAAATAATTAATTCTCCTCTCAACTTTTTACCGCCAGCGTCCAGCAGCGCGCGGAGACGCGCAGTCACTCACCGTGGGGCGCAAAACACAAAGAAACGTTATGATTCGCAGCTCGCGGCGCAAAGACGCTTAGATCCCCGTAACAAATGGGGGAGAGGAAGGCTACTCAACTCCGCGGCAACGACGTCGACGATAAATCGCCACTAGAAACCAGTACCGTCTCGGCCGTCGCGACGATTCACTTTTTTTCTTCGTCCTCCTTCCTCCTGATCGTCTCCTCTCATCGGTCCGTCGTCGACTCCCGTATCGACGACTCGAGCGGTGCATCCCCGCGAATCGCGATGCGTGCCCGGCTAATCCGGGGTATCGCGTCTACACGCACACACTCACAAGCACATACACGCACACTCACATACACTTACGTATGCACATGCACGCACACGCACATGCACACATACACACTTACGCACGCACATACACATACACATACACATACACACATACGCACACATAAATACTTACATATAGGCACGAACACATATATAAGCAGAAAAAAAAAGGAGCGAGCTCGTCTTGCAACGGCGAGTACGTCGCTCAAAATCCAGTTTCGCCCATCAGCGCAGTAAGTAGGTAGCTGAGCGCGCGCACAAGATCGTTGACTCTGCAGCTCGCCGCGTGCGCGTACCTATAACTGTAAATGCTTGCGGCGTGCGCGCGGAGCCTTCTTTTCTAGTCGGCGGAGTTGGGCAGGTGCGTCGGGTTCTATAAGCTTCTTTTATTTCGCTGGGTGCGAGATGACGGATCACTCGGCGACGTTAAATTTCTTTTTTATTTTTTCATATTTGAGTATTTAAGGGCGACCGCGCGGGATAGGGGCCTACTTTTCCCGCGACGCCGTGGCCGTCATTTAGATTGATGGCGGCGCGAAGTTGCTCTGTGTGTACTTTTAATTGAGTGACCTGCTTCTAATTAGGTCTTGTCGCTGCTGTTCAGTAGTCTTGTGCGTCTTGTTGGTTAATTTAATTTAAGCGTTTCATTTATTTATTTATTTTTTTTTTTAAGCAAATTGGTTGTGGGTTAGTGCATATAGGGTACTCCGTGAATAAAATTTACTAGTAGAGTTGTTTATTTGTAAATAACAGTATTTACAGATATAAAATAACATGTGCTTGATACAAATATAATGAATATAGAATTGTTGACGAAAAATCACAGTTATTTTAGATCTAAGTTAATACGTTAAAATGTTAAAGCTACTAAATTAGTAATATTACAGGGTTTTTTTTAAAGATTTTTTAAATAATTTTGCTATTCCTAGTCGTCTTATTGATTTTGGAATAGTTATCCGCTAAGGCTTCGTACGAGTTAATATTTGATTTCAATATTGAAACAAAATTTTTTTCATTAATATATTTTAATTAAGTATTGGATTCTATATAGCACAATTAATAAAAAAATTATAAATAGTATAGACTTAAATCTACTTTAAACGGTCGTACACCTGTCCTAGTTTTTAAATTTAATTTAAATTAGACTTAGTATTTTCTTTTATTTTTCTATATTTCTTTTTCTTTAATTTTTTCTGAGATCTAGCCTAGTCCGTTATTTTTAAATAAATAATAAGAGAAAATAATACTGAAAAGTAAATCAAATGCAATAAAATATAAAAATGATATAGGATCAAATAAATATATATGGAATACAAGTACCTACATTGCAAAAATGCATAATGGTTTTTACAATAATATAAAATTATTTGTACACCGTTATAGTATAGATTTCAAAGCTAAGTGAATGAATGTTTTGTATATTGAATGGAAAATTTCGCATATTAAAGTAATTATTAATTCTTTTTTGTTTTAACGAAATCTTGTATCTGAAGGGCATATAATACCCGTTAGTAAATGAATAAATATAAATAAATAAATAAAAACGATTTTTTTTTAGATATAATATAAAGCACCTGCTTTTAAATTTCAGCGTACAAACAACCAAGTCGAGCAACGCATAAGCGGCAAAAATTGTCTACTAAAATGCAATACAATACATAATAATCCTTGCACTATACTGCTTATCTACGTAATGCACTCGCCTAGAGAACGAATTTCGCCGGCGCACAATGGAATTTCATTAGCAGATTATTCATATATGAGAGAATTTCCATTAACAACCCGCGCTTCACAGCTCGCGCAAGAAAATTACATATTACGCCGCTTAACGGCTATTTCAATTACTTGAATTATTTATAGGATTGGAAAAAAAAGTGTACAGTTACGCTTTAGTCGTCGATATACGTCATAATGGCGCGCAAATAAACGACGCTTCCTTCATCATCGATACGAGCAGCAGAACGCGGCGAACATTTCGTGTCCGTAATGAGACGCCGCGGCGGCAACGCGTCAGTGGAGTGTGCAATTTAAATTCTGTAACGTTGATTTAGCCTACAAAATTTATGAAAATAAAGAAAAAAAGAAGGTTTTACGAAGAGGGGTGTGCTAAATTGTTGCTATGTAGGTAAATAACCGTGCCTCATGCTTGTATACACGCTTCCTCCATAAATTCTTCGCGCCGTTAATGAATAGTAAATAATATTTTAGCATCGCTGACGTGGGATAATATATACCGTAAAAATTTCGTTTATTTCTCGTGCGACGCGTTTATTGCGGCGTTATTTATAGCTGAAAATTATAAGTGTTACTTAATGTTAATCGCGGGATTATTATTCGAAAGCAAACGTAAAAAATATTATTTTTAATAGTTTTTTTTTAGGTTTTTGATGAGATTATGAGTTTTTAAATGAACCAATGTAAATATTAATAAGAAAAGGGAAGAAAATATTCAATGTAATAAGAATTAATTTGTTTTAATTAACGGAGTATGCGACAATGACCGTATAAAAAAATAAAAAATATTATTTTATGCTTTTTTTTAGATACATCAAACAAATTCAGAGAAAATTATGATTTGCGTACGACAGGCTTTCATTTCCTAAATATGATAATCATCAAAGTAGAAATATTTGCACTATTAAGGTGAACCAGTAACTTTGATTAAACAAAAAAAAAACAATGTCTTCTCGTTAAAAAAAAAATTAGTTATAATTCGTCTCAGTAATACCCTCCTTTATAGAATGCATCTATTTTGAAAATTACATTACAACTACATTAAAAAAAAACATAAGAACTACATTAAAAAAAACCTAGAACTACTAAAAGCGCCAATTTCGCGATACGCAATCTCTCAAGATTCAAATCTCCGGGTAACGCACTTACATACTCCTCTTTTCCCCGCCGCAGAAAAAAAGTGCATCGTGCACCTCGCATACACACACACATACTACATACCCACACACAAACGCATACAATAATCGCACGGGAGAATCGCGAGGACGGTCCGCGCGCGAATCTCGGCCTCTTCACTCTCCTTACTCCCGAATGGAAATTCCTGGTCGGCGGGCCGCCCGACACGTGTAATTACCGCGGAGCGCCGAGCCGCGCGGCTTCGTCGCCGAGGTGGAATTTTTTTCCCGGCGCGTCGATGTGCGAGGTACCGTTCGAAGGACGCGCGAGCGAGCGAACGCAAAAGAGAGAAAGAGACAGAGATAAAAAGAAAGAGAGAGAACTAGAAGGAGAGAGATAGAAAAAAAAGAGGAATAGAAAGAAAGAGAGGGATAGAAAGAGAGAGCGATAGACAGAGCGAAAGATAGAGAGAAAGAGGGAAAGAAAGAGAGAGAGAGAGAGCCGCAACGAGGAGGCTCGTGCGAGCGAGGTACAAGCCTCGCATTCTGGGTCGTGTGGTCGCTCGAGGATGGTCGGAATATCTATGCGCCGCCGGTTTACACGCGCTCGTCCTGATTCGACGCCGCTGGGAAAGGAGCGATCGGGAGTTTCTCGCTCAGGGGGGGGGGGGGGTTATGGATCGATTGGCTGCTCGATGATTATACTTGCCATTTTACGGGAGATTTTCGTTTGTTTTTATCTTATTTTATTTTATTTATTTTTTTAAATTATTTCTTTATTTTTGTTATTAATGCAGTAGGTCTTGTCACTTTAGTTTCGATTAAAGCGGACAGCTTGTACTGAGATTGGTTGCTCGCTTATTAGTCTTGCTATATTTTACGGAAAATATTTTTTTTTTTTGTTTTTCAAATTAAAAAATTTTTTTAATATCAATAGTAGTAGGCCTTGTTAATTATTTAGTTTATTTATAGCTATACGTGAAGTAATTCTGATGAGTATGTAAGGTAATGGCTAATGAGGAGAATCTTGTTCAAGCCGAGATTTACTGACCTTAGAAAAGTGATTATTTATGTATGTTTAGTACCTTTTTTTTTAATCTTTTAAGTGCGGGTTGGTTGATATATGGACTAGTATTTAGGTCGGTGATTTTACTTAAAGAATTCATCTTCTAATGAGAATTATGTTTGAACTGAATTAATTTTTATTCAGTTATAGGGTTAATGAAAATTTAAGGTTAAGTATAAATCGTTTCATTGAATTATAACTAAATAATTTTGTCGATACTGCTAAATAAAGTTACTTCAACAAAACATTTAGTTGATTCAATGAAACTATTTATACTATGGAACTCCTTAAAGAAATATTTCGTTGAATTTACTAATTGAATTCTTTTCAGTGTAGCACTCACCAAAATTGGTTGCCTGCAATTTTTTGCAAATGACCCATATAAGTATAACCGACTGCACTACATCCTCGCGATGCAGACCAGCCCTGCACCTCTCCGCGGCATATATCTCACCCACTAATCGCTTCTCGCGGCGCCGATCCCCGCAATTTATCCCGCAGTAGGCGCAGCGGGGACGCGCGCCTGGAATGTAAGTAGATGCGCCTCGGCTCGCGTCAGACGCAAAAGCGAGCAACGAAAGCTCCTCAAGGTCCCGCTCTCTCTCTCTCTCTCTCTCTCTCTCTCTCTCTCTCTCTCTCTCTCTCTCTCTCTCTCTCTCTCCCTGCGCGTCGCCGCCGACGCCCACAGACAGGGGGAGGGGAGGGGGGAGGTTTCTTCATCAAACTTTTTATCCGACGTCTCCTCGCGCGACGCCTACCGATTTCCCTTTGATGGCGCGCAGGATGCACCCGCGCGCCGACGACGAAGACTACGGCGACGACGAGGAGGAAAATTGTGAGGGAGAGGAGTGCGGCTCCTTTTTCGGCGAGTGCCGAGCCGCGAGCGATGCCTTTTTGCGAGACTCGCTGAAAGCGGGGTTTCTGCAATGCCCCCGCCGGCAAAAGCTCCCTTCCGATCCCCTTTTGTGCCTTTTTGTCCCCACGCGCTGCTGTGGGAGCTCGAGCTGCACAATGCGAATTGATGTGCTTGTGTACCGCAGAAAGTGCGGTTTTGATAAAAACTGCCTTGCTTGTGGCTTGATTTATTTGAAAGGGTGTGTATAGAAAATTGTGGATGTATGCGTTTTCGTAATGGATTGAATTTTAAATTTATTATTCTGGAGTGCACTGTTTGAATGAATTTATTGAAGCGGTAATTGTTTAAGCGGTAAATGTCATGGTGTATTAGATTTATTTAAAATATTATTTATTTAAGATGTGTTCAGGATTCTTAAAAATGTCCTTAAGATGTCTTAAAGATGCCTTAATAATATCCTAATGATGCATCCTTAAAAAAGAGAAATACAAATGTTTCAATGTTTAAATGTTTATCGATATTTATTACTCTATAAATTTATAGAAATCAACAACTTAATACTTACCTAGTTTCTGTCCAGAATGACATGCAAAATGTATATGTTATTTATATCACTCATAATAGGAGTTCTAATCATAATATACTTTATACGTCTGCAATAAATTTATTATTAACAAATGCGCATGCACAGTTACATGATCTTAAAATAAAGTATTTATGTTTAATAAAACTCAAGACTTAATTTTAAGATATACCACATAAACGTACAGTTAGTACAATAATAGTAGGCAATTACATAAATCTAATTATTAATACCATAATTTGTCTCACTAAAAAATGCGTACTATTACAAAAAGTACTTTGTATAATTCCATTTCTTCGCGTAAACTCGAATTACACATTATTTCCAAAAGGCAGACGATGAACGATTAATATTAATGAAATAAAACGAAAAAAAATACACTATTAATTTCAGTAAACGTATTTATGTAACGCAAACAACGGGAGATTACGAAAATATTTCAATATAAACTCTCCATTACAACAAAGTATCATTATAATCCGAATTTCACACCGGCAAACGTTATTAACACCTCCAGAAACGAATCCCATATAATTTTCAGCTTTACACACCTCGCACACACGCAACTTCCATAAAGGACCTATCAGCAGACAATAACACCACCCACGCGTATATAATACGCAAATCTCATTTCGCTCCATTATTCGAAAATTGAAAGCAGCTCAGTTCCCATGTCTAAGTGTCTATATGGCTCTCCGGGCACAATACACGATACGAACGTGCCACGCCGAAACGACTGGCTTTTCCGACTCGCTTAATGACGATTACGTTTTTCCGTTACTGTCGCTTTCTCGAAACTTTCGCGATTTCACGCTGCAATTAGAGAACGCCGTGGAAAAATGGCACCGGATGCGCTCCTTTGCCTTCGATTTTATGGCGGAGGATGTCGTATATACACATCTTTTGTTTTTTTTTTTCATTTTTTTATTTTATGCTAGTCTTTCGCGCCTCGTTCGGTCATTATAATTACCTTTTTCTTTTAAATTTACTCTAATATAGCTAATATGTTGACGATGGGATTATTCTATTCTTTAATTTCAAAAGAAAAATAAATTATTTCAATATGAAGAAATCTATTTTAACGAAAACAATTGAATATTTTGAAGACTAGTTTGATGTAAAAAATAATTTAAAAGATCATTTTAGATATTTTTCTTCAACATCTTCTAGATAAGTTCCTATAATGTCCTAGTAGAGGTGCCATTATAAAAAACGCATCACAACAGTCTTAGAGGGATTAGAATAAAATATGATTATTTTCTTCAAAATATCTTAAAATTTGAACTAACTTTTATGAGAGCAATACTCGTAACATATTAAAATTCCAGAGGGCTTAACTTCACCAAAGACGAGATATCCATACCTAAAGTTATAACTTTTAACATGGCGATTAATAAAAGAGTCGCCGTTAAACGTAAAAATATTATTTAGGATACTTTGATATAACACGTTATACATATTCAGAATAATTTTGTGAATATTAAAAGATAAGAAATTTAAAATGAAAGTTAACAAATTGTTCGTCTTTTTTGTTGCAGCGGAGATGTACCTGAGCCCCGTGGAGACGCACTGCATGAACGTCGACTACTTCCTGCGCGACGACAAGAAGACGGCGTCGTTCAGCGACGAAGCCATGGCTCGACTTCGTAAGCATAACTTTTTTTCGTTTTTCTGGTCTTAATTGTCACTGACTCGTAAAAGGTTTATTAACTTTATTAGTGTCAAAAACAATTAGCCACTTTCGTGGAATCGGATTATTTTTCCCAGTTAAATATAATAATAGTAATAATAATAATAGTATACTTGGAAATCGGTGCTCGGATCTACTTTAAAAGATATAGATATAGCCCCGAGGTGTAAAAATAGAAGCAAAATTCCTGCGGAACTGTAATAGCTTCATCGAGGCCAAAGTAATAGCATTGTTACGGATAAGAGAGACGCAGCAAAGAAAAAATATATTCAATGTTAGAAAGTGTAGGTCAGTAATACACTGCTCAGTTGTGCGTATCGAATGATATTTTTATTGGAAAAGGAATAAAGATGATCTTTAGAAATCTCAGCATCTGGGGCATTACGCCTTATTGGATAATTTCACGAGGTGTCGAATGTCCTATAAACTCGTTCAATCAGTTGAAAAGTGTGCTACATTGACGTTAGATTAATATTATATTGATGTTACTGTTTTTTAGACATGGGACGATCGGTGATCGCACTCTTCATGGTCGCCTTTTTGGCGATCTTTACGGCCTTCTGGACCGGAGTTGTTGGCTGCTGGAAGAGGTCGTCCGGTAACATTACGGCGACCGCTATTCTCATGCTTCTCGCTTGTGAGTATTTTTTATATTTAACGAAAAATCCAAAAAAATTTTAAATACCCGCCAAAAATCCGGTTTTATACGTCCAGGATGCAATTTTTTGATAACGTTAGTTCTTTATCCTCTACCCACTGAAAGTGAATGTCCCGCAATATTCACCTCGAAATTCTTTCGCCTTCGTATAATTTAAATATATTTTATATTTATATGTTAAAGTAGTTTATTCATTTAAGGCGGTCCAGTATCTGCACTAACTCTGTATTTTTAGACTTATTTGAAAAAAAGATATGTTAATTGATAGAACATTGCAGAAGTAATATTCTGAAAGAATGTTGAATTTGCAAGAGCAAACAAGATAAAATTCTAAACCTCACCTGCATCCTCGTGTACATAAAAAATTTTAAAAAAGCTGCTATTAACTTAAGTTACTTTGATTTCATAAATTTTTTACAGTTTTTGAACTTTTTCAGAGATTATCTCAGATAATTCTCATTCCTACATCTCTTCAGTCCGAAATCGCGTGGAATAACGAAAATTTAAGATCAATCTGATTAATGCATTAAATTTCTAGACCATATGAACATTTACAAATTATAAAAAAAGGACATCTTTTGATCAAAAGGTCTAAAGTTTCAGGATAGGGCTTGTTTTAACACAAATTCGTATTACTTCTGCATATTTCTGCCAATTGACATTTCTTTTCTTCAGGTGACTTTAAAAAAACAATTAAAGACGTTCGACTGACTTAAACGAATAATTAGAAAATTTGAAAACATACTGAATAGTTGATTAACAATTATTTGAAATTAAAAAAAAATTATAAAATTCTTAATTTATTCAACTTGGAATCCTGAATGATTTAAATTTTTTGCACTGAATATTTATCCGATATAACCAATCAAATTCCTTCTTCAAATTCTTCCCAACATCCTATCGTCATTTTTGTTCAAGAAAAAGAAAAATTGTTCTCATTATCAATAATAATAATGACTGAAAAAGCTTTTAAAAAAAAAGTAAATTTCTGCGTTTAGGCCTGCTGAGCGCCGGAGCAATGGGACTATGGCACGGGGTCGAGCACTACGAGAAAGACAAGGAGGTCGGCGTGGAGTACTACCACCAGTGGATCCCCGTAAGTACCAAAGTCCCGCTCAGGATGAATAATGCCGAGGAGTCGCGTGTGGGCCGCGAGGATTTTTCTCCTCGCTCGGCGCCGGTGACGCACGCGCCAGAAGCTAACGATCGCATCCCCACCTCCGGGTCTTTTGCAACTGAATGGTCGCTCATTCAATTCTTTTTTTTCTTTCACTGCATACGTATATATATATACCTGACCGGATTGCATTTCTCTTTAACCTGTTGCGATACTGCGTTTTACCGACTGACGCGTGAGGCAATCGACAGCTTCTGGACTCGCGCGTGCGGCTCAAGGAATTGTTCACTATTTGGATCAGGAATTACGGTTTGATGTGTGATCAGAATATTGTATGGGATTTATTCAATTTTTTATTTTCTGTTAGAAGAGGAAAAATCATTTCTATTTGAATTTTGAACAATTCTTTGAATTACTATAATTAATTTATTTTTTTTTTTATTACTAATACTTTGAGTTCATAACTTTTTTTAAATAAGAGGCATTACCTTTAGGTTGATTTTTGTTTGGAAATATTTGTATTGATCAAACAGTTTAAGTATATGTATATTAAATTTTTTATCACAACCGATAGATTGGCTCTAAGCTTCCTCAGTCTTGGTTTAAGATTTCATTAATTTTAAGTTATTAATTATTTTGTTTATTAGAAATTATAAAAAGTAAAGCCAAAATTCAACCTAAAAAAATGCAACATTTTCAGCACAAGGACCACGTGAAGCTCGATGGATTGCAGAAATACACAAATAAATTTTATTTTTTTATCCATAAAAAAGTGAGCTTCGAAATTCTTAGAAAAAATATCACGTTTTTAACAACGAGTCTTTGTTCGGAAGATAAATCAATTTAAACTATAAATAAACGTGCTTATTTATTTACTTATTAATAATGTATCAGACTACCTAATCATAATCCTTATAATAACAGAATTGTAAAGTAAAATTATGAAATTTAAGAATAGAAGTCAATTAAAACCCATATAAATGATACAACTGTAATGTATACTGTTAGCATGATCATTTGAAGAAAAAAAAAACAAATAATTGCAAAATTGATTAGCAAATCATATATACATTATACCAACATCAGCAATAAATTAAAAAAACAGTCAGCCTTACATTTCTCATTCGAACTCCGACCAAACACTCAATAAGAATTTCGGAGCTCAAAACCCATCACCCGCAGGTCACGAGGAAATCCAAAAAGGTCCACACAATAAAGTCGTTAAAAAAAAAAACACAAAAAATAGTAAACAGCAAGAAAAAAAGAAAAAAAAACCCGACTTAATGCAGGTGCTGAAAGCGAACTCGGTCCAGTGGTACGACTGGTCGTTTTACCTGGCCTGGCTGGGCGTGGCCACGTGCCTGGGCTCCATGACCCTGTTCCTCATAGCGGCGAGCTGCCTGCGCAAGGAGCGCGCCCGCGAGCAGGCCCAGAGCGTCCAGTACATAATGCCAGGTCAATGAAAAGACTCACTGCTGATATTCCTTTTTTTTTTTTTTGTCTTGTGTTTTTTTGCGGTGCTCTCCCCTACTATCCTCCCCGGCTGCGGCTTTGAAGGTCCTCAAGGACAACTCAGTAATCTCGTACGACTGGTCGTACGTGGTGGCTTGGGTCGGCGTCGGTTGGTCGTTGGTCAGCGCCATACTCTTTAGCGCGGCGGCGATTTGCTTAAGGGGCGAGAGAATGCGCGAGGAGGCGATGAACATGCAGTACCTCATGCCTGGTATTCAATTAACCTCTTATTAATGCCACCCATACACTTTGACCCGTGGGCCTTGACACGCAAAATCGAGTATATCGAGCGGGGAATACGATTAAACTGGATTCCACATTCCATTATTCTTATTTGGTATACCTTGTGTCTTATTCTAATGAAGTTATTAAATGGGTATTTATCGTGAATTTAAGGGCTCGTACGGACAAGAAGATAACGAGAAGGAACAAGAATTTAAATACATTCTTTCTAAATATGTGAATATACGAGGAATACGAGGAGTATTCTTCTTAATTTCTTATTCTTCTTATATATAGAAATATATAGAATGTATGTAATTTTGTTTCAGTTCCTGTTCTCTTTCTTTTTGTTTTTATTAGGAGCTTTAAAAAGGAATAGTGATGATTATACGAGAAACAATAATTCATTCTTATATACACAAACACTGAGAACAATTTTTAGTAAAAATTACTCTAGTTTATGGGAAAGTGGTTACAGACTGCCATTATGAGACAAATTACCATACTTTATAGTAAATTTTGCTATTTAGTATAGTATAGTAATTTTTACTAGATATTTCTCTCAGTGTACATACACATTTACTTATTTATTTCATTATTTATTATCTATTTAAGATTTACCTATTTATTTATTTCCTTATACGCACATATTTATATTATGTATTTTCTTGCTCCTTATCACTATTCCCTTTTTTAGTTTTTCTTATTCTATATTCGCGATGTATACAAATATATTACCTATGTTAATCTAATGAATAAGACTTAATTAGTAATTCTTATTCCTTATTTCTTATTTCATTTTGCAAGTCAAGGCCCATTCATATCCATTCATCATCTTAACTTTATCCACCTGTTGTTTTTTTTTTTTAACTCTCATCTCATTATCACTGCCTCCGACGTGACGGTTCACTATAGTATAAACGACGGGTGAATCGTCAAACAGGGGCAGCTCATGGTGTACACTCAAAATTACAGATAAGCGATTAGTCACTTGCGAATAGAGATAAAACACCGAATAGTCAAATCAATTTGTCGAACAAAAATTTCTTAGTCATTCGGAATGAAGAGAAATTATAATTGTCGCAGTCATATCTGGTGACTGTGATTTTCGTTTGAAAATAAGATAGCGCTGATTACGACAAGTGCACGTTCCTACAATGAATCTTATTCATTAGTGGGAATGTCAACTAGTCTAAATGATCTCACACTTGCCAAACCAATATATCGACTATAAATTTCTTTGTAATTTTCTCAATTTATTTATTTATTGTTCATTTGTCACTAATACTCATGATGAATTATTGTTCATAAATATAAAGAGGCAATTTTAATTACCTTAAGTTCATATATTAATTTTTCAATTTAATCGCATTACAAAATGTTGACTAATTAATTCAATTTCTGATGCTGAACGAATGACGCTATTCGAGGCGCGACGGTGTCCTTCTTTTAATTACGTTACTGCGTTTGCGCATGGACCACATAACCTGTAATTATTTCTGTCAATTATTCACTCGAAATTACGCAATAAACTAAATAAAATCATGACCAAAATGACGAAAAAAATCATTGCAACGTCATTTTAAATTCAGAGTCGAATTGTTCAGCGATCGATTTCTTATTGGTGAGCGCACACTGATCATGAATTCATTCATAACACACCCACACCAACCCAGCTTGTACTAACAATTTGACCTCCTCGATTCGTCTCATGGAAATTTGTTTTTGATTAATCACATATACGAATGCAAAATTTCATCTCTCTTTTTTTTTGTAATAAACAAATTGAGAAACTGAGAAAGGGTTTAATATAAAACTTTTTTTTTACTTTATTGCAATAAAAAATTATTCCTTCCTGATATTATGCGAATAGTATACTCGGAGTAATTGAAAATGCAGTTGATTTTAGAGGGGATTTTCTGTATTCACTCTTTGAAATGTAACTGCTGCAACCGAAGGTTAACGGTGACGCGCATTCGTCGATCGCTTTTATTATGGAAATTGAAAAAAATCTTAAAGTACCAACTACGAAACTTTCTTGAATGCATAAGCACTTCTATATTTATGCAAATGACGGGTCTAATATGGTAGCAACTTTCGATCCGCTCGAGTAAGCCTCCCGTTAATTTATAACTCGCATAGTCGGGAAAAAATTTCAGTCATATTTCCGACAAATTAAAAAGCAATTTGATAGATAGAATATAATAAAGACATTTTTTTTATAAATCAAGGATAATAACGATTCTTAGTGAAAAAGTGTAGTCGAACCCTTTCTCAGAAGTAAAAATTCTTGAAAAATGTTTTTGAGTTTTATGGATTGAATTAATTAATCATTATATTGTAAGTTTTGTACAAACATTAATACTGAATTGGTTCGTGATTGCATTAACCCAGATTTTTATTTTGAATAGGAATTTATTTGAAGAGTGTATAAACTAAAAATCATAACCCACTTAACATTGCAATTCGAATAACAGCATCTTTCAACTTCGTATAATATCCACAAACCGTTGGTACGTTCATTACGTTCGTATCTTTACAAATTCTATTTATCTATTTATATATTTTGTATACTTTGCTGCGCAAGTGGAAAATAATTTTTACGAAAATTATTTTTTTTTATATCAATCAGTTCATAAAACAAAACTATAATTATGTTTAAATAATAATTTAAAATTGAAATCAGTTAAACTAAAAAGTTTCATTCAACCAACAATATATACAGATAATTCAAGAATATATACAGGTGTATATGTGTTTTCTTAATTCATAATTTAAAAAAGCACAGTATATTTAAAAAAAAAAAAACAAGAAAAAATTCAATATCGATAAAAATTGTCTCGGAAAAACCGTCCAAGATTTTTTCTTCTAATTGAAACTATAACATTGTAGAAAGCGCTCGAAATTCTTCGAATTCGAACTCGTCAGTGAATGGCCGACAGCAAAACGTAAAAATCAAAGCAAGCGTGCACCGAATCGTTTTAGCCATTAGACATTCGAAATTTCAAAACCTCCTTTTGTCAATCATTCGAACGATTTCAATCGCTCGAAATTCATCAACGCCTCGGATTTCAGTCGTCGCTGCATAACCGATCGATTCTCGAACGCAGAAACCGTTTCCGTTTTCAATTAAAAGAAAAAGAAGAAAAAAAATTTCGTAAAATGCTAATTAACTCGCGTATCGCCTCGGGATAATTGTCGGCTAATGCTCACAATTCATTGTTGTAACGTTACAGTATCGGCCTTGACCGTTAACCCAAATTTCCGCGCGTTATTACTCTTTCGCATTTCTTGGCGCAACACAATGCATATAGAAAAACATCGTAATAAATATATACATATATATTTACAAAAAGCAACTATATAATAAACTCCAATCGGATTTTTATAGTTCTACCTAAAAACAATTATATCGCCAGCAGCTCGACAAGGCCGGTAATGCCAATAGCGCCTGCAGTGGGGCCAGGCAATTCCATAAAAGTAGCGAGCAGCGGCGATAGCATCGTGCCGCGTGCAATCGTAATTATCGTAACGCTTTTGTTGTTTCCCGCCGCGCGAGTACCCGATTTGAATTAGCTTCACTCCGGATTCGCGTAACGTGCCTATGAGCTATGCAACGACATTCGTCGAGAATCGAATTAACTCAAATTTCATAGGAAACTAAGTAAAAGCACCGAAACAATCTCGAGAATTTGTTGAAACATGAGTTAGTTACAGGTCGATTATTAACCGAAACCCAGATAAGTAGTGTGTGTGTGTGTGTGTGTGTGTGTGTGTGTGTGTGTGTGTGTGTGTGTGTGTGTGTGTGTGTGTGTGTGTGT